>VWYP01009946.1:7420-46386 GCA_013400435.1 Pycnonotus jocosus | reverse complement strand
GGAGGAAGAAGTGGTGGTCTTGGTGCTGCGGCTGCCGAGGCGCTCCCCAGGCGGCAGCGGGGGCTCCACACGCGCCGCTCCAAACGCGGCTTTACGTGAAGGGACGGGGCGGGACCGCCACAGCGGCACAGAGAGAACGCTGTGCCTCTTCGTGTGTTTTTGCTCGCTCCCTGAAGGGTTAATCGTGATGAGGGGGGGAAAAAAAACCCCAAAGCAGCAAAAAATCCAAACGTGCCTGTGACTCGTTTCCGCTTTGAGCGAGCGCCAGAGCGGGGCTGAGGGGAGGGAGGGCAGCGGGGGCTCCGGCGGGCAGCGCTGCTCCGGGGCAGATTCAGCACACGATTACAGAGTCAGGGAAGCTGGGAAAGATCTCCAGGACCATCGAGCCCAAGCTGTGCCTGGTTCCCACCCTGTCCCCAGCCCAGAGCACCGAGTGCCACCTCCAGTCCTTCCCTGGAGCCCTCCAGGGATGGGCACTCCAGCCCTCCCTGGGCAGCCCCTGCCAAGGCCCGGATGCCCTTTCAGTGAAAGCATTTCCTAAGGTCTGCCCTCCTGCCTCACAAATTGAGTATTCCTGGTGCCCCCTTGAGTTTGGGCCTCTTTTTCACTTCTTTTCCAAGCACGGATACTGGAAGTTGCGAATATGCAATTTCAGCCCCTAAGTCCGAAAGAGCAGAAAGAAATGAAAATTAATTCAGTGTTTGACCCCAAACCCCTGTGTTAATATATTCCTGGTTTCTAAGTCCCTTGGAAAGTGGTAAAACTTTAAAGCCCAGCTGCTTCTAGGGAAGGGCTAAGTGCTTGGAAAGGTGACAGGCCTGCATTGTCCTGTCTCAGTCTGAGGTGATTTCCCAAATCCCGTTGGTTGTAGGAAACACAAGGAAAGTGGTTGGTGAACAGACCTGGTTAATCTGGATCTTGAACACAGATGAGTGAAGAACATGCTCTTACAGAGGAAGACTCTTGTTAGGGACAAGTAAATCTCTCTGCTGGGAGTCTTCATCTTACTGAACGGAATTTTACCTGGAGGTTCGTTGGGATTTTCCTGTGAAAGGACTGAAGTCTAGCAATTGCCTGAGTTTAGGATGGTTCCTCTCAGAGACATTTCTGCTCTGGGCTTGCAGTCTGTTCTTGGTATTTAGACACAGAAGTGCATTTGACTCAAGTTTTCCATGTTTAATTTCTTGGTATGACATCTATACCCATTTATAAATTCATGACTTGATTTGTGTTTGTTCCTTATGTAGTGTGTTGTGTATCAAGTGTTTAAATAAAATAATTTTTTTTTACTTAGTCTTTTGGCTGTCTCCTCTGTAGCTGTAGGAAAGTCATCTTTAAGGGCAAAGAGTGCCTTTAAACCCTGCCCTTTGGCAGTAGGAAGTCCTTCCCCAGTGTCCTGGCACTCCAGGCCCTTGTAAATTGTCTCCAGTTTCTTGTTGGTCCCTTCAGGCCCTGTGAGGCCACCATGAGGTCACCCCAACCTTCTCCTCTCCAGGTGAGCCCCCCCAGCTCTCCCAGCAGAGCTGCTCCATCCTCTGATCCTTTGGTGCCTCCTCTGGATTCTCTCCAGCAGCTCCAGCTCCCTCCTGTGCTGGGGCAGCTCTGCAGCTGGGGGCTCACCTGGGCACAGGGACAGAATCGCCCCTGTCCTGCTGCCCACGCTGGGGGACAGGGCTGGTTCTGGGCTGGGAGTGCTGGGAAAGCTTTCCCTGCAGTGTTGGGACAGCTCTCCCTGCTCAGCTGGGGGTGTGTGTGGGGTCTGGGCACAGGGGTTGCACAAGCAGGGACGGGGTTGTGTGTGGTGCTTTTGCAGAATTCCCAGAACTAAGGCACAGGGTGTCAGCAGGGGCTGTTCCCAGTCACTGGGTCACTGCTGTGTACTCAGGGCTTGCACTCACGAGAAGGTGACGTTCTGCCCTGGCCACACTGAGCAAGAAAAGCTCCTGAGAGCAAAGTTTCCAAATGTGCTCTGGAAATAGGATCGTGCCAGGCCAGCTGCTCCACGTGCTGAGGGAGGTGCTGCCAGCACTGCAGCCGTGTCCCTCAGCCATGTCCCTCAGCCCTGTCCCTCAGCCGTGTCCCTCAACCGTGTCCCTCAGCCTGTTTTCCATCCTCTGGTTGAGACCAACAGAGCCCTGAGCTCTGCCAGGGGGCTCCCACTGCTACTGCTCTGAAAACACAGGGTGCTGCAAGGGTGATTTCAAAAAACACAGGGCAAGCCATGGGAAGAGTGTTTATCCTAGAGGGAAGTACGGCTGGTGGGCACACAGAGTCAGATTTTATTAACAGATAGAAACCACACTCCTATCACATGCTAATTGACAGCAAAACACCTGATTGTTCTTAGGTGAGAAGCGCAACACATTTTTTTCCCATGGAATTTTTGTCAGTGTTCCAAACTTTGGAGCAAACCTGTGGTTTGGCAGTTGGTGGGTTGCCTTATGAGCCCTGTGTTTAGTAATTTTACCTGTGTTTTTTTACACTGGATTTATCCCTGTGGTATATAAAGATATCCCGGACTTCAGTCCTTACCCTGGGGTCAGTGTTTGTTAACCTCTGCTGGTTCCTGCCCAGGTCCCTGCTCCCACAGCTGAGCACAGACCCTGCTTTCCCTGAAACACTGGCACTGTATGGGGTTTGCATGGCATTTGGACTCTTTTCCTGCTCCAAAGACCCCTTGCATCCAAGCCCCTCAGGAAAGTCCCTTTGTCACATCAAGGCAAATGTCCTAAACCTCGTGGTTCAGCTTTTCCCTCCCTGCTGTCCCAGGTGCCATCACGTTCTTGGCTGTCACCAGCCTGTCCCGTGCAGAGCTCCTGTGACTGCAGAGTGTCCCTGTGCCTGCCTGGCACCAGCTGAGCCGTGGCCCTGCAGAGGGGAGCTCTTCCAGGAAGGAGCAGCACAGCGTTGTCCTGGCTCTGTGTGTGTGTGTGTCCTGGCTGTCCCCTGGTGAGGGGACACAAGGGACGGGCCATGTGCTGTGCTCTCTATTTCTGGCTGCAGAGGCACAGTGTGCCCTGTGAGTCACTGTCCCTGTCCTGCTCACCCTCAGGTAGTGTTTCCAGGTGTTCCACAGGGCTGTCAGAGCGGCTGGAGTGTGAGGAGAAGGGAGGGATCACAGAGCCCTTCTCAGCTGCTGACAGCCCTCAAGAACCTTGGCAACGTCAGCTTTAGACATCTGAAAGCAGTGATGGGTTTTTTCCCTCAAAATAGAAACAAAAGAATCTCTTTGATAGCTGAATCACCTCCTGACTGAAGAAAGTGTCTGTTCTATTGTGTTCTTCGTGCTGTGATCCAGTAATTGCTCTCTGGCTTTATAAGGAAAGATCTAGAGCTAACCCAAGGCTTCAGGCAGCTTCTCCACACTCTGGGAGCACTTCTGCAGGATTCACTTTTGGAGTCCTGTCAGAAGTGCTGCTGTCTGCAGAGGACCTTGGGAATGGGTGCTTTGTGCCCCTGGCTGAGGAGCCACAGTGGCACTGGGGTGGATTTGGAAAAGGCTTTGCCTGTTACCCAGCCCCAAGGCAGGGATCACATCTCATTTGGTGCCTGGCTCTCTGTTCATAAGCAGGAGTTGGGAGCAGCTGAGGGTGACTTTGGAGATCACCTCCTGCTTATTTTCCTGAGAGCTGGGAGTCCCATCCTGTTTCCAGTCCAGTTTCCAGTCAGCCTTTTGGGGTATTGCTGCCTTTGACACAGTGGTTGGTTGCTCTGTCCTGCCCAGCCCAGTCCCTGCCAGTTTGCTGCAGGGCTGGGTCACAGCATTGCACAGGTCCTGGGCACTTCTGTCCCAATGGGAATTGCTGTTGGAAGGAACCAGGTGTGCCATTATAGTCTTTCAGGTTAAATTGGGAGCCAAATGTTTGTCATCTTGTAACTGTAATGAAAACCAAATAAATCTCTGCCTTGCCATGTGCTGCATTGTCTGATGTTGGTCTCTCCCAGTGTCTCCCAGCTTCTCCCAGCACAAGGTGTCTGTTCCCTAAACAGGCTTTGTTCTGGGGACAGTCTCTGTGCTGTGCTGTCTATCCAGAGAGGGCCTTTTGTGCTGTTCTCACACCTCTGCAGCAATGAACTGTGAACGTCATCCCAAAATATTCATTTTCAAGTTACCTTTGAAGGGAGCTTGTATTATAAATAAGTGGAATTGCTCATCCCTCTGCTTCTCTCAGATTAAAGTGAAATTATCTTGATCTCAGGAGTCGGAGAAGACACCTGTCAGGCACAGCAGTGGGTGAGTCATATCTGTGACAGCAAGATTTCTCTCAGTGACACTTCCTTAAATGTCAAAATCTCATTCCCATTCCGCTGTAGCTGCTCCGCTCTCCGACTTCAATTAAAACTTCGGAATAATTCCAAACATTTATGGGTTTGTCCAGCCTCACCCAGATTTTAATTGCTACCTGTGCGTTTTCCTCTGGAGAAGAAAAGTTATAAACGTGTCCCAGCGGAGCCGTGAGTCACTGCCTGGGCAAGGTGTGGCTGCAGGTCCTGGGCTCTCAGTCCTTCCCCACGGGGAGCTGTGGCACAGCCAGCATGGAGAGCACTCATTCCTCAGGCATTTCTTCCTGCGTGAAACTAATGGGGATGCTTAAGGCAGGCTGAAAAGAAAAACACTTCACTCTGAAAAGGGAATGTTTGAATTCCACTGTGAACACTCCTGTTGGGGAAACACCCATTTATTTCATAGAGTCAGAGAACATCCTGAGCTGGAAGAGACCCACAGGGATCATCCCATCCAGCCTCTGTCCCTGCACAGACACCCCAGCAATCCCACCCTGCACAGACACCCCAGCAATCCCACCCTGGGCATCCCTGGAGCAGTGTCCAAGCTCTCCTGGAGCTCTGGCAGCCTTGGGTCAGTGCCAGCATCCTCTGGGGATGAACCTGACCCTGCCCTGGCCCAGCTCCAGCCATTCCCTGGGTCCTGTCCCTGTCACAGGGAGCAGAGATTGGAGCTGCCCCTCAGGAGGAACTGCAGACCCTGATGAGTCTCCCCTCAGTTTGGGTCAGCTGCAAGGAGAAGCCCCCAAACCATTTCTGTAGGAAATGGCAGTTCTCCTTGATGCAGCTTCTCTGGTTTGAGACAGTGAAGGCTGGGATGAAGACTCCTTTCCCCTCTTACCTTGCTGATGGCAGGGTGTGATTTCAAGAGGGTCAAAGGATCAAGGGGCCATATGGGCCAGACTCAGGAGTTAAAAGTGAACAGGATTAGCAAGCCCTTGTACGTTCCTTGTTGGCTGCTGCAGGAAGTGCACATCCCAGCAGCAGTGCCTTGGTAAACCCGTGGGGTGCTCTGCTTGCCAGGCTTTGGCATGGGAAAAGTGTTCAGCAAAACTCTTAAAAAAATGAGGGGGTTTGTAAGGGAGGTGTGACTGAACAGACCAAGGAGCAATGGCCTCAGGCTGAAGGAAGGCAGCTTTTCCTGGGATCCTGGGCAGGAGTTGCTCCCTGGGAGGGTGGGCAGGCCCTGGCACAGGGTGGCCAGAGCAGCTGTGGCTGCCCCTGGATCCCTGGCAGTGCCCAAGGCCAGGTTGGACACTGGGGACAGGGGAAGGTGTCCCTGCCATGGCAGGGGTGGCACTGGATAGGATTTAGGGTCCCTCACAACTCAAATCATTCTGAGATTCTGTGATACCATAAGTGCAATGTTGATTTTTTTCACAGCCAGGTGAGTGTGCTCCCTGCACTCCGTCCAACAGGGTGATGGTAAGTTTGGTTGGCTTTCAGACCCGTCATCCTCTTAAATTTTTTTATTCTAGTTATTCAGTTATTTTTGTCCTTTATTCATTTTATTCAGAATAACAGAGGAGTGTTTTAGCTGTAGTGAAATACTGGAGGAAATTCAGTGCTGAAGCAAGCAGCACTGGCATATGGTGGAGCTAAATCGGGTTGGAAGTCTCAGGAAAAATCCTTGAGGAGTTGGTGGATGTTGGTAACAGAATATGTTACTATGGGCTGCATGGAGTGGAATTTTTAAAACTCCTCTGTCTCCAGCCTATCTGCCCTGTGCACCTCGTAGTGATCATGGTGTGTGAAGGGGAGGGAGTTCCAAACCAGTGACAGAGGGTTTGGGTATTTTTACTGCCCTGGGCCAGTCATGGAGCCCTTGTCTCTGTGCCTCCCAGAGCTGTGGCACTGAGGGTGCTTTGTGCTGCAGCCCTGGGGACAGAGGGACAGCCCCGTGTGTTCCCTGAGCAGGAGCTGTGCCCGCAGGGCATGGGGGCCATGGGGCTCCCCTGGTGCCAGGGCTGGGGGCACGGCTGTGCACGCTCCCACAGCCCCCCCAGCCCCTCTCATCCCAAATCTCGGTGCCAGGCAGGCAGCAGTTTGCTGAGAGCACCACCCACGTGTGGCAGGTCTTCCAGAATGTGAGACGTGCTTCTATAAAAAAGAGAACAGGAATGCTGGTGCTTAGGCTAGTTACAATTGGAGCTGGAAAACATGGGAGGGAATGGACTCAGGAGCCTTTACCTGTGTGAGTGCTGTGCCCCCAGCATGCCAGGCTCTGTCCTGAGTGTCCCTGGGGTGTGGGGCTGTGCTCAGGCACATGCACAGGCAGGGATGGGAGCAGGAGCATTGGTTACCCCAGCCTGGGACACCACAGCTCCTCACAGTCCTGAGCTGCACCCCAAGGTGCTGCTGTGCCCCAGACTCTGACAGAGCTGGAGGGCTGGCACTGTGGTGCTGCTGTGAGATGGCCCTGCTGTCCCTGGCCAGCTGAGGAAGTGTCCCTTGGCCCGTGTCCTGCAGTGCTGACGGAGCCGTGTCCCCGGGGAACGGCACGAGCTGTGAAAGGCAGGCTGGCACTGGGACCAGAGCCAGGGCAAACAGCACCCGGAGAGCACAACACAGGCACTGCCAGCTGTTTGTTTCAGTGATTTGAGCTGCCCTGTTTGCTCACCACGAGCTCAGGAAGTGTTTGCAGCCACTTCCCGGCTGAGGTTACTGCTGGAAGCGGAATATCCTGCTCGTAAAGAATGCAAGTTTTATTAGTAGTGCAACTTGGCTCAACTATTGAACTCTTTCAAGTCATAATTCCAAAGTGAAGCCTTTTCCACTGGTTCATTTCCATTTCAATGTCATAAAAGTTACCCACTAGGGCACACCCATAAAAAACACCCATGAGGGTGGTTGTTGTTGTGTTACAAGCCCTGGCTGGTTACCTGGGCAGGTACTGTCAGGGAGCTTGGCTGTGGCTGGACTTGCTGGGCTCCAGTTCCTCTCTCTGCTGCTTGGCTGTCACCCAGTGACACTCCAGATGGGGGGTACATTTTAGCTGTACCTTCAACTCATTGCAGTGTTGCAGCACACATCATTTTGAGCTTTACTGATTTTTGCTCAGTGTTTCCAAGGTTTAGCCTTTCCTCTTTGTCCTCACACCGATATTTTTGTCAGCATTCTCTTGTGTCTGTCCTGTGGGAGCTTCCTCCTGGTGGTGAGCAGGACAGGCAAACAGCCCCTGTTCAGGTTCTGAGGGGGATGTGGGGCTGGTTTGGTGTTGTGAGGCACCATCAGTGTGAGGGGATGAGCTGTGCACATGTCACAGCCCCCATCCTGCTGCTGGCTCCGGCTCAGGTGAGCCCCCTGACAAAGATGTGCAGCGCCTTCACAGGCTCTGTGCACCCAGCACACCAAAACCAGGCACTGTACTGCTCATTTTACACATTTCTGTGTTCATGCCTTTTGTCTGAAGCATGTTACACACACGACTTCTTGAATCATCCCAGGAAAACCCCAAATCCCTCTGAAGGGCTCCAGCACGGCCACAGGGAGCAGGGAGCCCTGTGTTCCCCAGATCTGGCAGTGATGAACAGCCAGTGAAATCACTGAAGGTGATTTCTGGAAGGTCCTGGAGAACACCTTCCCCTGGAGAGCTGGAAAGCCCTGCCCTGAGCCGTGCTGCTGAGTGCTGTCTGGCAGCCCAGACTCATTTGGAGCTGTTCTTTCCTCTCACTCCATCCTGTACAAACCTCTCCATTACTTGCATGCACAAGTACCACATCCCCATCCCAAATTCAGAGCCGGGTTTCAGGCACTCTGATATAAACTGAGAGAGAAGATGTTTTCCCCTCTAATCAAAGCAAAGTTGTTCTCTCCAGGGATCCCAGAGACGTGGGAAGCAGTGGGGAGAGTGGAGCTTACTAATGAGCCCTACACCAAAGGCTCCTTTATGGCAGAGGGGTTTTGTATAGGAAGTCGAGCTGCTTAAAGTCAAAGAAAGGGAACTTATTTTGAAGAAGGCAGCCATGTAGTGCATTTCAGAATAGGTGCTGATCTGGGGAAGAAGGTGTGCACACCGTGCAGAAACAGCTGCAGAAATGAGAGAGTTTTTTTCCAGAAACCCAAAGTGCCCTTCTGCCTGTGAAATCAGAAGGGAATTACTATTTCTGCTGGAGAGGAGAGCTGCTGGGCTTGGAAAAGCTGCTGGGCTTGGAAAAGCTTCTGGGCTTGGAAAAGCTGCTGTCTCCCCCGCTGGCTGGAAATGCTGGGAATGTCTGGGGTGTTTTCCATGTGCAGCAGTGCTCCCTGCTGTCCTGGGCTCCTGCTGCAGCAGGGACAAACCAGAGCCTCAGCCTCTGCTCCTGCCTCCAGCTCCAGGAGCTTTTGGGTTTTCTGCTCAGTTCTCCCCAGAGCTGCTGCTCACAGTCAGAATTCCAGCCTGGAATTGGGCTGGAAAGGACCTCAATCCCCCCCAGTGCCACCCCTGCCCTGGCAGGGACACCTCCCACTGTCCCAGGCTGCTCCAAGCCCCAATGTCCAACCTGGCCTTGGGCACTGCCAGGGATCCAGGGGCAGACAGAATTTCTCAGTGTGTGGAAAAAGAAAACATTTGGACTGGGAAAGACTTTTCGAACAGTTTTTGATTTTTCCGATTTTTCAGCCTTATGGTGCTTCAAAATTTAAATAACAGATGTGGAACCGCTGGATCTGAGGGGACAGGCAGTGCAATGGCCTTCACAGAAGTGGCTTTTTCTGCTTTTCTGTGACTTTCCGTCCCAAGGAGGAATCCCAGAAATCGCGATGTTTCCATCTTCAACTCGTCCCCACTTGGTGGCACCATTGGTCCTTATTACACCACACTTACAGCTGCACTTTTACTAAAAACCACTCAAACTTCTGGGGTCTTTCCCACACAGCTTCCACACATGAATGAAAAGAGGAACAAGTAGGATTTTTTTGTTTAACGACTACAAAATTATTGAGATTTATCCTAATGGACCGGCTTCTCTGGGTCATGGTTTTTCATCTTTCTTTAAAGTGAAAAATGTGTAAAACACCGGGAAATGGTTCTGAACCCATTTCCAACGTTCACACACTCTGAGCCCATGGGTAGAATACTGATGAAGGAGGAGGGTTTTGTATGGAAATGCTCTGACACAAGGTAAAATCTGAGGATTCATTTTTATACTCTGTAAGAGTGAATGCATAATTGCCATCAGCTAATTCACAAAGTGGATGAATAACCACGAGACCATGGCAGAGAGGATGGGCAGCGGGGTTGGTTTAAAGAGCAATTCCCTAGGATGGGTGCCATTCATGTTCTGTTTTTCCTTCCTGACACTCGTCCCATGTCCTTGGTTCCCTGTGGCCGGTCCAGTGCTGTGTCCTGAGTGCACAGAGCAGCTCCAGCTGCAGCTGCAGGCTGAGGGAGCTGCATGGCCCCATTTCTGGCTGAGAGAACCTGCACAGCCCCAGTTCTGCTGGAGCTGAGGGAGCTGCACAGCCCCAGTTCTGCTGCAGCTGAGGGAGCTGCATGGCCCCAGTTCTGCTGCAGCTGAGGGAGCTGCACAGCCCCAGTTCTGCTGCAGCTGCAGGCTGAGGGAACCTGCACAGCCCCAGTTTTGCTGCAGCTGAGGGAGCTGCACAGCCCCAGTTTTGCTGCAGCTGAGGGAGCTGCACAGCCCCAGTTTTGCTGCAGCTGAGGGAACCTGCACAGCCCCAGTTTTGCTGCAGGCTCTCTCTGAACTCTGCTTTGAACTCGGCATTTTGAGCTGTGAAGGCATTTTCTCTCAAGGAGGTGTTAGAGTGAAGATACAGCACGGTACAAACCTGAGGGCTTCCTGAGGAGCTGAGGGCACAGCACGGAGCAGAGGAGGAATTAAAGCAATCATAGGAGTGCTGAGAGTTGTGACATTGGTGACATTGTCTGTCGCTAACATCTCTGCCTCAGATCCTCGTGGGTTTTTGTCTCATGGCTCAGAACATGGGAAAAACACTTCTGGCTGATGCTGCAGAGGAGCCAGGTCCCAGCCCAGGTGCAGCAGGGCCCTGGCATCAGCTTGGTCTGAGCCTGCATCCCTCTTCCTCTCGGGCACAGGGGTGGCACTGGGTGGGCTTTGGGGTCCCTCCCAACCCAACCATTCCATGATTTTCCACTCCCTCTTCCTGCTGGTGGGCTGAGTTGGGGTGCACAGCCCCAGACAGGCCGTGGAGGATGTTTGGAGGTTGCCAGGGTCAGGATCAGCAGCACAGGGGAATCCCTGATTTCTTCTCTGGGAACCTGTTCCTGGGGAACAGCTTCCTCCTGTAATCCCGAGCAGGTAGCTGCAGGTCCCCGTGTTAATTGTGCTTAAACTGCATCCGTTTGACATTTTTCTTCCAGGCTGGCTGGAGTAAATTGGATACTCGCTCCCCTAATTAACTATTGAATGGGAAGTGTCTGATGTGCAGAGATACAGAGCACTTGTTGCTCCTGGAGACGCCGAGCTGAGTGATGAGTTCTGCACCGGGCTGATCCCTGCCAGAGGCAGCCCCTGAGCTGCTGCCTGACCCTTCAGCCCCGGGGATGGACCCTGGAGCCAGCGTGCAGGGAGTGCCTCATCCCCGCGCTGTCTGTGCCCTGCTGGGCACGGGAGAGCTGTTCCGGGAAAATAAATCCACAGGTGACACAAATGTCAATCGTGGCTCAGGCTGCACAGAGATCCTGGATCCCACATCCCGCATCCCGCATCCCGGATCCTGCATCCCGCATTCCACATCCTGCATCCCGCATCCTGCATCCCGGATCCTGCATCCCGGATCCCGCATCCCGGATCCCAGATCCTGCATCCTGCATCCCACATCCTGCATCCGGCATCCCAGATCCTGTATCTCGCATCCCGCATCCCGGATCCCCCATTACGGATCCCTTATCCCGCATCTCGGCTCCCGTGCCCCGCATTCCCCATCCCAGATCCCACCCGAGCTCCTTATCCCGACGCGTTTGCCAGTGTTTGATAAACCCACAGAGATTGTCAGTATTTAATAAACCCACCGGGATTGTTCTCTGCTCACTGCTCGGCTGTCGGCTGTCGGGGCAGGTGAAATGCTCAGCTCTGGGCACAGCCACTGCCAGGGAGCTGGGATGAGTTTAATGTTTGCTCCTCACGCTGCAAAAAGCAATAAGGGGAAGAAGCCAATTGAGGAAAAAATATTTCTTTAAATTATTTTTTTTAATTAGAAACCTTACCAAAAAAATTCATATTAAAAAGTAAGGATTTACAACTGCACAAATGGGTTTTAGCTGCTTAGAATGAAACGACTGAGGGGTGACGAGTCTCTCCCAGGCAGCTGTAATGAAATATTAATTGGATAAAAGCTTTAATATAGATTTTTAAAGCAGCTTTTTTCCTTTCGATGTAAGATATTAGAGCTGGAAACTGCTCTCATCTCCTCCTGTAAGAGCAGATGAGGCCCTGACTCTCTGCCACTGTGGACATTTCCTACTGGCTCCTCAGTCATTTTTTATAGGAGGAAATAAGAAAGAATTAGGAATGGAACAGGAGAGGAAATACAAGAGACAAATTGGAGGAGAGAGCTCAAAGCAGTGAGGGTTTGGGTGTGATAGAGCAGAAATGCCAGACGAGGAAATGAACTTGGGAGGGTTTTGTACCCTCTGTTCTAGACAGGAAAATGCATTAATCCACTCCTGTTTATTTCAGCACAGAAACACACGAGAACCTCTGGCTCTGGATTCCTGCTCAGAGAGCCCTGGCTTTACCCCTGGGCCTGCTGGATCCCTCCAGCACCTCCTGCAGTGACCTTGAAACCCCCCCAGTGCCACCCCTGCCATGGCAGGGACACTTCCCACTGTCCCAGCTGCTCCAAGCCCTGTCCAGCCTGGCCTAGGTTGATTTTGTGCCTGATTTTCTGTGCCATCTGCTCTGCTGGGGGTTTTACCCTGCTTGCTGGGGTGGCCTCAGTGGGGCTGTTCCCCTGCTGGCATTGCAGCTGGCAGGGATTGCTCCTCATCCTTGATCCCTGGTGCTTTCACTGCCTTCTCATTTCCAGTGTGGTGGGATTTTGCACACACAACTCAAACCATATTAGCAATCAAGATGCAGTGAGACATGAAACCCAATATTTTACTGCAGCTCCAATGTATAATTTTTCTTTTCATCTTCCAAGTCTGTAGCCCTGTCAGAGAGTCGATCAAGCTTCTCTAGAAAGATTTCTCCTTTAGAAATTGGGTGTTTATTGCATGCCAACACACTGCTTGATTGATTTGAGAGATTAGTGGTTTTTCCCCTCTCAGAGTTGTCTCCGAGTGGAGCATCCCCTCCTGAAATAAACATCTGAGCATGTTGCCCACAGGGCTGGTGCTGGAAGAGCTGCTCCTGGAGAATTTAAGCAGAACTGTGGAAAAATTCTCGAGAAAATAAACTACTGGCTCATTGGGACAATCTTTTGCTCTGTGGCAGTTTCACGAGTGAGAGGAAGAGGCACATGGACATAACCTGAGTTATCTCTGGGGAGAGCAGAGCTTGGGCACAGCTGGGACAAACAGGGGCTGCTGCTGTGGCTTCAGCTCCTGACACTGGAGGAGGGGATGATTTCCTTCTTGTGTTTGTCCCTAATGAAGATGTGTCAAGGTGGCCTCGGTATTTCTGGGAATCTTCTCTTTGAGAGGCTGCATTGTCCTCTGGTGAGGTGGAGAATGTCAGCTCTTGGCTGAGCCCAGCTGGGGAATCAGCGCTGCCCCTGCCAGGTGATGCCAGGTGATGCCAGGTGATGCCAGGTGGTGTCACCTGGGCTATCCTGGGTGCCCTGGGCACTTCACACAAACGGGGATCACTGTGTGTCCGGGGCTGGCACCGTGCTTTAATCACCATTAACCTGTCCTGAGGCTTCAGCCACTTCCTCCCTTCAGGGAGGAGCGGGGAAATGTTTGGAGCCTCTTCTGTTTGAGGCAGAGTGGGCAGAAGCTGCCACTTGTCCCGGTGGCATTTCCTTGGCACGCAGCTCTCCTGCCCAATTCTGCGCTGTTTTGCTGCATTTTCAGGCCAGTGCAAATTGGTGCTGCTTTTCCACAGCCATATGTTCTGTCCAGGCTTCATCCCCTCATCCTGTTTAAATGCGCTTTCCATGAGTGTTTTGTGCCTTCTGCAAAAGCACTTTAATATTTCTGTTTACTCTTTTGGAGACAAAATCAATATTTGTTAGATGCAATTATGAAGAATGATGGATGCGCTGTCAGTGGCGTGAGAGTAGGAAAAATGATATTATGGCACAGGGCTGTGCTTAACAGAGGCAGAGAGGAGATACAGACAGGCTGGCCTGCAGAGCCCATCCCAGAGCTGGAATAAACAGCAATAAACCCTGTCAAGGCTTGCTTTCAATTGGAGCTGATTGCCTGCTTTGGGCACTGAGTGAACATTTCCTTAAACAGGAATTGACTCTGCCCAGGCTGCCTGTGCCCCCTGGGTTTGTTGGGGTGACAATTCCGTGGCTGTCACACACGGAATGTCACGTGTGGTGTCACACACAGTGTCACATGTGGCCCCCAGCACCCCCAGCCTGCCTGGGGAGCTGCTCTCTCCCAGCACAGCCATTCCCTTCACATCCTTCCCTTTCCTGCCATTCTGCTCCTGGCTTAGTGCCACTGAGCTGGCATTGTCCCCCTGTCACAGGCCATGCTGTGTCACAGGCCATGCTGGGGGTTGTGGCATTGTCCCCCTGTCACAGGCCATGCTGGGGCTTGTGGCATTGTCCCACTGTCACAGGCCATGCTGGGGCTTGTGGCATTGTCCCCCTGTCACAGGCCATGCTGGGGCTTGTGGCATTGTCCCCCTGTCACAGGCCATGCTGTGTCACAGGCCGTGCTGGGGGTTGTGACTTTGTCCCAGTGTCACAGGCCATGCTGGGGCTTCTGGCATTGTCCAGTGGAATGGACAATGGAAAGGACAAGCTGACCAGGGCAGGGCTGGAGTCCCCATCCTTGGAGGGATTTCACAGCCCTGCGGATGTGGCACTTGGGGACATGGGACAGTGGCCTGGGCAGGGCTGGGAATGGTTGGACTTGAAGGGCTCCTCAGAAATTCTGGGATTCCATGATTCCCAGGTTTTATATTTACACTGATAGGGGAAACCTGGCTCAACGGAACCAAAATTCTGTATTTCTTTGGGTTGGGAAAGCCCCTGAGCCCATGGAGTCCCAGCAGTCCCAGCTGTGCCAAGGCCACCCTTGTCCCCTGTGCCTGGTGCTGTCCCTGCCCTGACAGGGCACAAGAAGGAATATTCTGAGGCAGAGGAGGAGTATCCAGTGTTCTGCTGCCCAGTGCAGGAGTTTCCCCAGGATGGGTGAGGGGATGGGGATGCTCACCCCAGCTGTGCCTTTGCTGATCTAAACCCTTCACAGAGCCAGTTTGTTTTGGGTTTGAGTTTTTTCCCTTCTCTGTGCTCAAGGTTAAACTTTCACTACAGAGAATGAGCTGGTAAGAGACAAAGAGCACTGCTCAGGAGGGGTAGGGAAGATAAATTTCACAAAAGATTTTCAGCTGCAGTACCTGAAGATAGATCAATATTTTCTATTTGCCTTAGCACTAAGCTTATTTTCCTTCATCACTGAAGAGATACTCACTTGTGCCTTCTACCAGAACATTAAACTGTTCTCTGCTGATAAATGGTTAAGAAAGACAAACAATAGCACTTTCCAGGAGCTGCTTTATCTTGCAGGACGACATCAGTCCTTCTGATAAACAGAAAAGCCACAGCTCTGTCTTAACTTGGAGTTGCCCTGCTGGAGCCCAGCCTCGCTGCCTTCCCTCTGCCTCAGACCCCCAATTCTCCCCCATTTCTTGGAGCCTCCCAGCGTGGTGGCCCTGCAGGCTGCTGTCCCTGCCTCCCCTGGACACAGAGGTGTTCACCAGCTGCCAGGGGGACAGGGGACACTGGGACAGTGCTGGGGACACCAGCAGGTGGGGCTGGCTGTGCTGAGAGCTGTGCCTGTGGAACAGCCTCAGAGCAGCTCAGCAAACAGAGGCACCAGAGCTGCCAGGAAGCCTTGAGTGTGCTGGGAAATTCAGGAGCTGAAGGCCAACCAACAGGCCAAGAGAGCACAGAATTCCTGAAATTGGGAATGAGTTATTGGTGCAGGAACTGCCCCGTGCATGAGGAAGGGGGAACGGCTTCCCAGTGCCAGGGGCAGGGTGAGAAATTCCTGCCTGGCAGGAGGAGCAGGGCACAATTCCTGCTGTTCCCAGGCTGCTGATAATTCCCAGGCACAATTCCTGCTCTTCCCAGGCTGATGATAATTCCCAGGCACAATTCCTGCTGTTCCCAGGCTGATAATCCCCAGGCACAATTCCTGCTGTTCCCAGGCTGCTGATAATTCCCAGGCACAATTCCTGCTGTTCCCAGGCTGATGATAATCCCCAGGCACAATCCCTGCTCTTCCCAGGCTGATATAATTCCCAGGCACAATTCCTGCTCTTCCCAGGCTGATATAATTCCCAGGCACAATTCCTGCTCTTCCCAGGCTGATGATAATTCCCAGGCACAATTCCTGCTGTTCCCAGGCTGATGGAGAAGAGGGTGGCTCACATTCTGATCACTGAGCATCCCAAAGGGAAAACACCACAGGATGTTGGCAGCCAAGCTGCAGGGTGGGGAAAGTTTAAATGAGAGCAGAATGGTGTGAAGGGGTTACCATGGGTTCTGGAGGATACAGATATTCTGATTTCCACTGAATTTCTGGATTCTTATGAATAAATCCATGTAGAGAGCCCCAGAGTTTAGCTCTAGAGGGAAATGGGGCCATGGAGCAAAGCACAGGAAGCACCTGGTTTAGAATGTTTGAAAACACCTGAGGCAGGGCCTCTTCCCTCTGTAGAGGATGTTTGTTTGCTCCTCCTGGTTGGGGTGTGTTTGCCACCTGTTCAAAGCACGGATAACAGGCCCTGCCTGGTGCAGGACGGGCTGGGAGCTTGGGGCAGGGCTGCAATCCCCAGGGGCTCTCTGGGATCTCTGGAATTGGGGGTGTGGGATGAACACTGGATCACCCCTGGCCCGTGTTTACACAGCTCCTTATTCCAGGGCTGATTAAACAAACACCTGCATTGCTATTGTCTGCTTGCACCCAGGATTTATTTGTATGTGAGCTGTGCTTCCAGCTCCCATCTCAGCAAACATTGCAATTTCTTACTCAATTGTGGACATGTTTCAAACCCAAATCACATTTGTGTTTGTGAGCAGCTTTACAGCCCTGGCAGATGGAGGGCTGCACAACCAGAGGTCAGGCTTTGCAAAATAAAACTGTATTTTTTCCTGGGGAATGGCTCCTACCAAACAAGAGAGAGGATTTAGGTATTTGGCAGTGACATTTGGCTCTGTACAGCCAGTCTGAGTGTGGAGCTGTGGCTGGTGTTGAGGTGCAGGGTGCTGGGGAAGGGCAGGGCTGTGCTGCTGGGGTCTGAAGGAGCAGGGAGCTGCTTGTTCAGCTGTGTCTCAGCTGTGACACCTTTGCTGTCCCCTCCTGGAGCTTCCCAGATCCATGACTGCAGCCCCAATCCAGCAGAGTGATTGCTGTCCCAGCCTTGGGCAGCAGTGGCTCTCAGGGCTTTGGGGTTTGTGTTTGGGGTGGATCCTGTGTGGGACACCAGAGACCTGCATGGGACACCAGGGACCCTGTGGGACACCAGAGACCCTGTGGGACACCAGAGGTCGTGCCTGGGCCAGCTCCCATGGGGACAGGCCATGACAGCTCCCTGGGCCTGGCCTGTGCTCAGCATGGCAGGGATGAGCACCTTGGGCACAATTCCTGCGATCCCAGACTGGTCTGGGTTGGGAGGGACCCCAAATCCCCCCCAGTGCCACCCCTGCCATGGCAGGGACACCTCCCACTGTCCCAGGCTGCTCCCAGCCCTGTCCAGCCTGGCCTGGGGCACTGCCAGGGCTGCAGGGAATGCACAGCCCTGCATCTCCTGCAGCACAGGCAGGACACAGCAATTCCAGGAGCTCTGAGTTTGCTGTGTCCCAGCCCAGGCTCTGCTCCTCAGAGCACAGACAGGAGGGGTGGCTGTGATGTGATAACGTTTCATTTTTAATTAAAAACGTGTTTGGTGCCAGCCCTGGCACGGGTTTGGTGGCAGCCAAGCTCTGCTCCGTGCTCCACTGGAGTGGCACTGGTGGCACTGGGCAGGGCTGGGCACACAGAGCCAGGCAGGCAGAGCTGCATTCCCTGGGGCTCAGGGAACAGATGGAGTTTACACGACCCAGGAAAGCAGAAATATGCAGGCTTTGAGCTTGATCCAGCTTCACTGAAGGCAGCTGGAGCGGGGCCTTTCCAGGCTGCTCTGGTTGAGTTTGATTTAAAGGAAAAGATCATCTCTGCTGGGCACCCTGAGCCACTGAACATCACCAGGGGTCTGTGTGGGAGGCACAAACTGTGCCCAGGGACGTTGGAGTCCTGAATGGGATGGGTTTGTTTGTTTGATCGATTGATTGATTGATTGATTGATTGTTTTTAAAAGGTGATTCCCCCTCTCCAGTGCCCCTCCCCATCCTGCCCCCAGCGTTTATTTCTCTTTCCAAGGCAATTCCTCAAGCACTCTGGGCACTGAGCCTCCTGACCCTGCTGAGTGTAATCAGATAAACATTGATTGCACTTAACCTCGCAGAGCTTCGAGATGGAGAGTTTCCGTGGTTAATTACCAATTGTTAATTGTTTGAGCTGTGGAAGGATGGTTTTGTTATCCCTGTGCTGTGTGCCCAGGGCCAGGCCAGCCCATGGTCCCCAGCTGCCACCACCCTGTCCAGCCCTGCCTGGGACCCTGCAGGGATGGGGCCTGGGGTACAGATAAATAAAAAACTGAATAAATGCAAACTCCATGTCATTACATTCCTGATTTGCTTCACAGGAACTGCGTAGGAAAGTTATTTTTAAACACTATTAATTCCTGTTGTTGTTGCAAAGGTTCTCTTGTACATCCAATTAAAAACCATGCTTTGTGTAATTTGTAACTTGACAAAAATCGATTCCAGCGACAAGCCTTTCATGTTCAGGGGTTTGGGAGGAGGTGTGGGAAAGGGAGGCACAGGTAGAGCAGAAAACCAGGCAGCTCTGGCAGGGAGTGAGTGAGGCTGAGGGAGCCTGCCAAGGCTGACCTGGGGATGGAAATGGCCAGAGCTGAGAGCAAATGTTCATTCCTGAACTCTAGGTTGGTTATCCAGAGCTGAGTGTAAATGATTGTGCCTGAGCTGAGGATGGAAATATCCAGAGCTGAGTGTAAATGTTCATTCCTGAACTCTAGGTTGGTTATCCAAAGCTGAGTGTAAATGTGTCTGAGCTGAGGATGGGAATATCCAGAGCTGAGTGTAAATGTTCATTCCTGAGTGTAAATGTTCATTGCTGAGCTCTGGGTGATCCAGAGCTGAGTGTAAATGTGCCTGAGCTGAGGATGGGAATATCCAGAGCTGAGTGTAAATGTGCCTGGGCTGAGGATGGGAATATCCAGAGCTGAGTGGAAATGTTCATTCCTGAACTCTAGGTTGGTTATCCAGAGCTGAGTGTAAATGTGCCTGGGCTGAGGATTTCATCCTTCCAGAGCTCCAGCCCTGCTGTCACTCAGGGCCTGCTCCCAGCATCCCCAGCTTCAACATCACACAAAGAGTTTTGTCACCTCTTCCATCAGCTGAACAAAAAGCCCATCAGCAGACTTGGGGTTTTTCGTGCTCCTTTCTGCAGGCTGAACAAAGCCCTGGTGTGCTCTGCCTGTTCTGCCAGGCTGTTCCTCACGCTGGCTTTGTCTGTCCCTGTGCAGAGCCCTCCTGCCCTGTGCTGGAGAGCCCTGCAGGGGCAGTGCCATCCCTCTCCTGCCTCTCCTCCATTGACTGCCCACCCTGCAGAGGCCCTGGCACAGGGGGAGAAGGCAGAGAGCAAACTGGGAGAGGAATGCAGCAGATTGTTCTCCTTGGTGCCAGCACTCGCTCTGGTTTCCCTGCTATTTGTATAAATTATCCATCCTTGCCCATCCACTTTGCACCTCCAGAGCTGCCTTTGCATCCTGAGGATAAAAATAGCTGAGCAGTGCTGGTCGATAAAGGATCTGAGAAAGGAATGGCAGTGGGAGTGTGGCTGCCCTATTTTTTGGGTTAATTAAAGTGAGGATGGTTCCTCTGTCTCGAGCCCTCGGTGGTTTTGTTTCTCCTCTCCCAGAACACTGAATTTGCAGTTCAGCTCATGTGTTTGCCTTGGAATGGGACCCTGGGCCAGGAGAAACTCAGCATCACCCCCTGGGAGCTGGGGCTGGCAGAGCTGGGGGTCCCTGTCCCACCTGGTCCCACCTGGGTCACTCCAGGACCTGTCACTCCAGGACCCCAGGATGGAGCTCCCTCACCTGCCCCGTGTCCAGCCCTGCTCCCAGAGCACAGGAGGGGTTTGGGTTCCCTCTATGGAACCCAGGGATTGCCAGGGTGGGATCCACACCCTGCAGAGCAGGGCCCTGCTGACCCCACAGCCCCTCCGTGGTGTGGGGAGGGGGGTTCTGTGCATCCCTGCTCACCCCACAGCCCCTCCCTGGTGTGGGGAGGGAGGTTCTGCCCAGCCCTGCTCTCCATCAAACCCTCCCTGGTGTGGAGGGAGGTTCTGTGCATTCCTGCTCTCCATCAAACCCTTCCTGGTGTGGAGGGAGGTTCTGTGCATTCCTGCTCTCCATCAAACCCTCCCTGGTGTGGAGGGAGGTTCTGTCCATCTGCCAGAGCTGCTCCCCAGGTCCAGCACACTGGGAATGAGCCCTGGGGTCTGATCCCCAGCCAGGGAGCACCTGGGGACCCTCAGCTCGGGGGTCCTGAGCTGACCCAGCCCTCGAGGGAGCTCTGGACAATGTCTCCCAGGTTTATTGCAGATTTATCACAGATTTATCACAGATTTATCACAGATTCGTTGCAGATTTGCTGTCAGGGCACATCAGTGGAGTTGCCACCTGAGCAGTTGGTGCTGCAGATGGTCCCTGAGCTCTGTTTGCATCTCAGAGGGATCCCAGGGGGCCCAGAGCTGCAAACCCCTCCAGAGCTGCAAACCCCTCCAAACCCCTGTGAGAGCCCCAAACCCCTCCAGTGCCTGGGGCTGCTCCGTGCTTGGGTCACCACGGGAGGGGTGGGTTTGACAGTGATGCACACACGGCAAGAAAATAGACAAAAAACCCACACAACAAAACAAAAAANCAAAAAAAAACCCAAAGAAAAAAATCAGAAAACAAAAAACAAACCAACCCCAACCCCCTCCCCCACCAAAACTCCACCAAAACAAAAAAAAAACAAACCCAACCAACCAACCAAAGCAAAACCACACTAAAAATAAAACAACCAACCCAAACCCACAANAAACCCAGACCAAAACCAACCAACCAAACAAAGCAAAACCACACTAAAAATAAAACAACCAACCCAAACCCACAATGGATAAATTCCTTTTTGCACGGTGCAAAGTGAAGGGTAAAAGGCAGCTCGGGGAGCTCAGGCAGACCCGGTGAGGCTGGAAGAGCAATTTCAGAGGAGCCCCAGGGACATTTCCTCGCTCTCCCCCAGGGAATTCCTGAATTGAGGGGCAGGGCTGGTGCCCCAGGGGCCTCTCCCACACCCCTACAAACCCCTCAAAAGGAAAAGAATGAAAAATGTCAAAGTGTGTTTGGAAAACTTTAAAAAAGGCTGAGTTTCAACGGGTTTTAAAATCCAGCCTTTCTGGTGGGGCTGAGGAACTCTTCCTTTCTGCTCTTTGTAGAGGGGCTTCTGCCCTTTTATTTAGAGAAATCCTGCTGATTAGATGTTTTACCACACAATATGATAATTATACAAATAAATGCACTGTACCTGTGTTTAGCTTAATATCATTTTCTATTGCATACATTCAATTTTTCATTTTTCTTCTTCTCAAACTAAACAGGAAAACCAAAGACTGTAGAAAGAAGATAACACTGAGCATCCTTCCAGCAACATGTGCTCAATCAGAGCCTAAAAAATCATCTTTATTGTCCCATTTGTTAGATGATAAAACCTCCTCTTTGCTGCTGTCCCAGGGGAGCAGACATTCGCTCCAGTAAGGTTTTATTCCTTGTGACTCCGGATCAATTTATTGTAAGATTTCTTCGAATAATGAGGAAAGACTCCTACATCCTCAGAAAAAAGACAATACAGCAGTGGAAAAACAGCCATAGAGAACTGGTCAGAAGGGCAATTTCCAGCTCAGGGGAACATGCATTAATCTCTGCTCGGGGAGTCAAGTGCTCTTGTTGCTGCTGGCTGATGGCTCAGCACGGCGTGTCCTGGGGCTGGCAATTCAGTCCCGGGCTTTGAAAAACCAAAGAGAATCCAAGAGAGTTCAGAAATGTCACGGATTTAAGGTGATGGAGCGGCTGAGCCCAGTCTCTGCTGTTCCTGGGTGTCCCCAGGGCTCGTGGGCACCGGTGAGCACGGGGCTGTCAAAGGGACCAAACCCATTCACACCCACAGCAGGGCAGGAAAGCAGCTGCCCCTGGGGATTCCCTGCCCTCTGGCAGTGGGGTGGGTGGGATTTGGGCAGGAATTGTTCCCTGGCAGGGTGGGCAGGCCCTGGCACAGCTGTGGCTGCCCCTGGATCCCTGGCAGTGCCCAGGGCCAGGTTGGACACTGGGGCTTGGAGCAGCCTGGGACAGTGGAAGGTGTCCCTGCCATGGCAGGGGTGGCACTGGGGGGGATTTGGGGTCCCTCCCAACCCAAACCAGGCTGGTTCTGTGATTCCATGGTTGGATAATGGTTGGGTTTGCCCACATGGGGTTTTTAGCCAATGGATAAAGCAGGAGTTCCAGAGCCAGGCTTTGGAGAAGTGTCTGGGGATCCCTTTCCCTGGGGCTGTTCCTGTTCCCTCTCTGGCTGCCTGCTCTGGCTTCTGGGGTTGTTTCTGCTCTCAGGAGGACTCTGGGCTCTGTTCCCTGCTGTTCCTGCTGGTTCCTGCCGTGCTGATGGATGTGGGCACCTGGGAGCCTCCCCAGGGAGGGCATTTTTAACCAGGTGAGCTTTGGCTGCTCTGAGCCCCTCTTCCCACTCTGTGTTCAGCAGCTTTCGTGTGTCACAGTCACTGAGTGTCTGACAGCACCCCAGGGTTTAACCCATTTACAGAGCAGCTCTGTGCTCAGCCCAGCTCTGGCAGCTGGGGGGGTTTGTTCTCTATTAGGTAGAGAGCTCAAGGTGGGGATTCCACCTCTTTCCCAGATTTAAAAAAAAAAGTATTTTTGAAGACTTGGTTTTTGGAGGTAGAAAAATGCCAGAGTAAATATCTTTTTCTCATGCTTTCTTTGTACTTAGAGCAGAGACTCTGTGCTTTCTGTGCAATCTGAGTCGATGTGCTCATTTATCTGGTTTAGCTTGAATCTGTATTTTGATGGAATTATTTAGTTGGGAAAAATGACACAAAATAAAAGCTCTGGCTGGTGCAGGGCAGCTGCTGTGGCTCCTGCTGGGCAGGGAGAGCTCTCCCTGCTGCCCCTTGCCCACCCCTTGGCCCTGGGAGCTGCTCCCCAGTTTATCTTCTCAGAGTTTGTGCTTTCCTTCCTCTCTCACAGCTTTGGTGCTGTTTCCTGTGCTGAGTTCCACCCCCTGCCTCTTGTGAAATGTGCTGCAGATTTGCTGTGCCAGAATTAAACTGCTGCACTTTGGAGCTCAGGATGGCACCAAGGGTGGAAAAACCCTCGAGATCCATCAGCTGCTGGAGCCAGGGAACCACCATGGGATGGGATGGGATGGCATGGGATGGGATGGGATGGGAGGGACCCCAAATCCCCCCAGTGCCACCCCTGCCATGGCAGGGACACCTCCCACTGTCCCCAGTGTCCAGCCTGGCCTTGGGCACTGCCAGGGATCCAGGGGCAGCCACAGCTGCTCTGGGAATTCCATCCCCACTCTCCAGGGAACAATTCCTGCCCACTCTCCGGCTGAATTTCCCCAGTTTCTCTTTGTCCCCATTGCTCTCTGTGCCATCAGTCCCTCTGCAGGTCCCTCTGTGGTTCCCTGTGATCCCCCAGGTCCTGGAAGGTGCTGGGAGTTGATTTCCATCCATCCTTCTCCTCTCCAGGGGAGCATCCCCAGCTCTCCCAGCCCCTTTCCATGTGGGATTTGCTCCTCAGCAGCTCCAGGGCCTTCCCTGCTGTGTTTTCCCTGCCTGGCCCTGGTGTTTCCATCTGTGAATTCCCCCAGCTCTCTCTCACAGCACTCAGGGCCAGTTTGCCCCATGCAGGGGCTGCAGAGCTGCATTATTGCAGGAATTAAAACCAGAACAATCTGAATAAAGACTTGGCTGTTTTGCCTTCTGCTTGGAGACAAAACTTTTATTGCAGCAAATGGAACTCAAATCAATATACATGGAAATGACTCGCATTTGGGGACCCTGGGTATTGTTGATTTAATACTATTTATTTAACAGCTTGGCAAATGTGTGGTTTGTCTGTCTCGATAGATTTTGAAGAAAATGATAATGTTTTATAGTAAACAGCATGAAAATTCGAGCGAAGGCATCTTAATCAACTCCTATAAAAATTAAATGAGAGATTGAACATGTCACAAGCTCGAGTCTGTTTTATCATGCTCCTCATATTAATGCTGCAGCTTCTTTTGTGTTGGCCCATTAATATTCATGGGGGCTGGAGTGTGCCTTTCTTCCTGGGAGTCCCTCCAGCCAAAATGCAAACCCTCTGCAGCCCCTGGAAAGGGCAGATTATCCTCAGGAAGGTGCTGGGTGTAAGCAGAAGTGACATCTGGTGGGATCCTGAATGTCAGGGATGTCCTGGGTGCTCAGCACACAACCTCAGCTGTAACAGGGAACACAAACACTGAGATTTCCCTAACCTTGGGGCACAGCTTGGAGGGATCAATGCAGCAGGAACTGCAGCCAAGGCTGGCCCCTTGCCCTGACCTGGGCAGTTTTGGGTCTGTGTTTACCTTAGGAAGGATTTGGGCTGGAGAGAAAAGTGCTCACCCAGGGGTGGCTCCGTGGGCACCTCCCTGCAGGGCAGGGTTTGGGGTGGGGGCACTGAGAAGGGGCAGGAGCTGGGATTTCAGAGAATAAATCAGTGTCCAGCTCCAGGGCTCTTTGAGCTGGGGCAGGGAGCCCCTGTGAGGAGGGAAAGGCTCCTGCTGGCATTTGCTGCCCTGAAAATCCATTTTAAAGGACTGGCAGGAAGGAGGGTTTAATTACTCTTCTGACTGAGGAGGCAGGCTCGCAGCTTGTATCTTCCTCTGGTGGGGAGGACTCCTCACTGAACATCAAATCAGCCTGAATAATATCCTCTTTGATGTATTTATTTTATAAAAGCCAAAAAGGTGTACTGGAAGATCAAGCATGTGTCTTTGGAGAAATCCCTATCAAGGAGTTTGGAGATGAAGGCCTCTCCTGCTCCATGGCACTGGAAACGCAGTGAATGACAAATCAGGAAGGAATAAATTTGCATTCATATTTATTGAAGGCAATCTTGAAATATCCCCAAGCAAGAGAGCCTGGTGTTGTGCGAGAGAAATGAAGGTGACATTGGTGATCAGGGCTGGGAAATGTCACTGCTGGGGACAAACCTGGCAGCTCCAGTGCACTTCTGTCCACAACAGTGCCAGGAGAAAGGGGAGCGGTCTGAACTGCAGGAGGGATGGATTGGATTGGATTTTGGGAAAGGAATCCATCCGTGTGAGGGTGGGCAGGCCCTGTGGTCAGACTGTGAATGCAGCAATGAGCTGCAGCCATGGGGGAGCAGTGCAGACTCGGGAGGGTGCTGAGGGTGATTTGGTTCAGCCTGTTCCTAACCAGGCACTGACACAATCCAGGCTCTGTCCAAGGAGCTGCCTTGGCTTCACCTAAGGCTCTCTCTTAATCAACAGGATTTTAATGGCTTTACAAGTGTTGTGTCCAGCAGTGCTGGGATGGAGAAAGATAAAAATCTGCCTTTGTTGATATTGACTAATTAGACAGCTCCATGAGATGGGAAGACAATTTTTGCCCAATGAGAACTTCAGAGAGTGCAGTGAAGGCTTTGGTGCCCAGAGCAGCTGTGGCTGCCCCTGGATCCCTGGCAGTGCCTGCCTGCTTAATTGGCTTTTATCAGCAATTGCTTATTTTTATAAGTAATAAATTAATTTATTTATAAATTTACTTATTAAACAATTTATTAATAAAATTAAATTATTTTTATAAGTAACAAATTCCTCCTGCCTTTGCCCCGATTTTCCCGTGCCAGGGAGGGATCGGGGAATGCCCGGGTCCTTCAGGAGGCTGGGGATGGATGGGGAGCTCTCAGCTGGTGGCAGTATAAGACATTGAATGGAGCAGCCTCTCCTGCCTCTTCCCTGGCTTTTCCTGGCTTTTCCTGGCTCTTCGCTGGCTTTTCCTGGCTCTTCCTGGCTCTTCCCTGTCTTTCCCCTGCCCCTTCTCTGTCTCTCCCAGCCCAGCAGGGGATTCCTGCCGCTCCTCATTCCCAAACCCTGCAGGGCTCTGTGCTGTCTGTGCCTGCTGATGTGGCTCTCACTCTGGGTTCAGTCCTTGCCCTCTGGAAAAGCACAAAATTCTGGGAAGTTCTGCCTCTCCAGGGCTGGCAGTGGATCAGGAGCTGAGGCAGGCTCAGCTGCAGGTTCCTGAGCAGTTCCTGAGATCCTCAGGAGTGATTTCCATGGCAGAGACACAGAGTTCACCCTCCTGGGCTCCCTGGGAGCGGGGTGGGAGCTCAGTGATGCTGAGCCCAGACTGGGTAAGGGCAGGGTCATGGACAGGATTAATGTGATTAAACTGCAGGGTTGGTGCCCTGTGTCCCTGAGAGCAAACCAGGGTTCTTGTTCCAGCTTTATTCCTGTGCTGCTGCCATGGAGCAGCACACCCTCACACCCAGCTCACCCTCCTCAGGCTCCCCCTTACATCTCCATTTTTAATTTGCAAATTATGGAGCATTTTCCTTTGTTATTGTCCATCAGACACAGTAGCAGGTGTTTTCTTAGTCCAGCTTTCTGAATCAGCCTTAAATTCCTTAAATGCATTCCACAATCTCCAGAAAGGTGAATTCCCTCATCTATGTGTGTTTAGGTGCTGAATTAGTGCAGCAGCACAGGAATCCAGCGTTGCTGGCCTGGCAGCAGCTGGACCCTGGAGCAAGGGACTGTTTGATGGAGCCATTCCCCTTTTGTCCTGTTAATTAATGATGGGGATTGGGAAGTCCCAAGGGTGCTGCTGCCTGCGGGTGTTTTCCCTGTCTCTGCTTTGGGCACCTTGGAATCCCCGAATCGTTGAGGTTGGAGGAGACCTTTGAATTCACCCACAGCAGCGTGGTCACGGCCAGCCCCAGCCCCAGGTGCCACCTGCACCCGAGTTTGGGGCACCTGCAGAGGTGGGAAAGAGCTGAACCCTTCCAGGATGGGAAGAGAGCAGCCCTGCCTTTCCCTCCAGATTCTGGCAGTGCTTGCAGTGCACACAGGACAGAGCAGGAAGCTCGTGGGGGTCACTGAGAGCCAGCTGAGCAGACAGACAGCACCCTTGGGTGCTGGCAGGAGCTGTGAGCCATCCCCGTGTTCCCTGTGACCTTCAGGGCTCATTCCCAGCAGAGCTGGAGCCTCCTGAGCGCCGGCCCTGCTGCCTGCCTGCTCCAGGAGTGTTTCTGCCTTTTAGTTCTGTCTCAATCACCCAAAGGTCAATAAACTGCTCATTTATCTGAGCGCCAACGCTTCAGTGGGCCGACAAATCTCCATCCCCGCCGAGCAGCAGCGGGCTGGTGTGCGATCCCAGGCGCTCCTGCAGCCTGGATTTGTAGCCCTGCACGTACAGCTGATACAAGGTAATAACCTCTTAAGGGGAGTTTGACCTTTTTCCCCTTCATTTCCTTATTTTCCCAAATTGGTTCGGTTCCAGCGCTCCCGGGGCTCCTGCTCCACTCAAACTCTGCCACAGCCACGGCCACTTCTTCAAAAATTCATCTGCTTTTGATTATGATGGGAGCAAAACTCAGAGCAGCTGCAGCTCAGCTGGACAGTCCAGAAGGATGGGGAAAGGGAAAATGTTATTTTTACCAACAAATGCAGGTAAAATCTGGCTTATTTCAGAATCCTCAAGGTGATGCCCCTGGAGAGGGATGGAGGGAGGGTTGGTGTTGTTTTACCAACAAACACAGGTATCTGACTGATTCCACAATCCTCAAGGTGATGCCCCTAGAGAAGGATGGAGGGAGGATTGGTGTTGTTCTTGGGGGAAAAACACCCCCCAAAATCACAGGTGTGGAATGAAAATCAACAGGAGAGACCCTGGAGAAACCCCCCATGCCCAGGGGTGTGGGGGTGGCTGCTGAGCCCAGGGAGCATCCAGGGGCTGTGCTTTGGCTGCAGAGCCCAGGCAGGGCTGGCTGAAAGCTGAATTTATCTCCAATTTCCCGGGATCTCCCCTCCCAGGCTGGCAGCTGAGGCACCCTTGGCTCGGAGCAGTTGTTGAAGCACCCGGAGCTGCTGTTTCCAAACAAACCCTCGCTCACAGATGGCCAGAGCTGCCTCATTTAAGGCACAGCTCGTTTTCCCACCGGCTCTCTGGAGTTTAAATGCCACTGAACATATTGAGAATTGCAGCGGCATTAAAAATAAAAGACGTCTTTAAAACTTGCGGCAAAAAATAACTTGCGGAGAAATATTACTGAGGACCACGGGTTCATCAGGAGGGATCTGGCAGGGGAATTTCAGCTTTGCACAGTGGGAAATGAGAGGAAGCAGTGGCCAGGAGTGCTGTGGAGGGAGCTGTTCCCTGTGGGCAGGGATGGGAGGGTGAATGGAGCCCAGCCTGGGACCTTCCCTGTGGCTTTTCACAAATTTCTGCCCAGCCCGTGCCTTGGTTTGCAGGGTCATGTGCAAACCTGGTGCTGCTGGCTTCATTCTGGCTCACAGGATCAATTCAGGGAAAAGTGAGAATATTTGGGCTAAGGTGCTTCGTTTGGGGGTTCAAAGTGCCCAAACACCAAAGCACCAGGAGGTAACAGGATTGGGTTATACAAAAAATGTCTCTTTAAAGGCTTAACTTGGAACGCTCTGAGTAAACTCTGAGGGATCAGAGAGTGTGTGGAAAACAAATCTCATTTAAAGTAGCAAAGACAAGCCAATAAAGCTGATCCTATCAAACAGTTTCAACAGTGGATAAAATGCAGAGCTGCTTTTAACCACTGCAGTTCTGAACACAACAAAAAAGCGTTTTGGCTCAGTGTACAGCCAGCAGTGGATCAGAGGCTGGACTGGGGACGTTTCAAGAATTGATCTCGGAGGAATTTCAGGAATTTCTAATATTCTCTAAGGAATATTTTCTGATTAGGGAGGGCAGAGCTCTGGGGTCCTGAGGAGCTGCTGTGCCCCTGCTGTGGTGCCACAGCTCCCAGCCTGGTTTGGGTGGGAAAGGGACCCTAAATCCCCCCCAGTGCCACCCCTGCCATGGCAGGGACACCTTCCCCTGTCCCCAGTGTCCAACCTGGCCTTGGGCACTGCCAGGGATCCAGGGGCAGCCCCAGCTGCTCTGGGAATTCCATCCCAGCTCCTCTCCACCCTGCAGGGAACAATTCCTGCTCCTGAATGTTCAAATCTGCATCCTGAGACATCACCCAGCGCTGCTGTGACACCCATTGCCCTTTCTGCAGTAACAACTTGTAAAAACCCGGCTTTGTGCCTTCCTGGCTGAATGGAGGGAGTTTCCCTTGGTTAAAGTGAACCATCCCCGTTTGCCTTTGCAAGGTGACACTTGAACCAGCACAACAATTCCCTCCCTTCCCCGTGCTGCCATTTCCAAATTTGCCCTTTTCAAAAACCCATCTGAAATCTCATCTCTCCCTGCGTTTCCCCAAAGTGCAGATTCCAGCCTTGCTGTGGCCAGGCTGGGTTTGTTTGACTCGTGTGAACTGTTATTTTACAGGTTTGCTTATTGCTGTGTGTGTGCTTTGCACCTCTGCACCATCCAACCTCAAACGTTTAGAAAAGTCCTGAAAAATCCGGGAAGTCAGGCTGGAGAGTGAGCAGTGAGGTGATGAATGTGTTACAGCACTAAAAACCCCTGAGATAGGGGGGGACAAAGGGACACAGGGAACAGGGGGGTTCAGAGGGTGATTTCCTGACGAAAATAACCTGGTCAGCACACAGAACTCATTTGGCAGGGCACCATGCAGCCCCTGCAGGGTTTTTGGTGTTTTGGGGGTTTGTTTTTTTGTTGTTGTTTTGGTTTTTTTTGGGTTTTTTATTATGGTTTTGGTTTTGTTTTTTGGGTTTTTTTTGTTTTTGTTTTTTGGGTTTTTTGGTTTTTTGGGGGGTTTTTTGGTGTTTTTTTTTGTTTTGTTTTGTTTTTGGTTTTGTTTGTTTGTTTGTTTTGTTTTGTTTTGGCAAATGAAAGGAAATGCTGTTTGTGGGGAGGGGAGCAGGGCACAGGGCTCCCTGGGTTGGGAAGCTCTGCTGGCCTGGGATGTTCCCTGTGTGCTCGGGGGAGATAAGTCCTTATCTGAGCTGAGGGGAAAGAGACAGAACTGTGGGAAAATCGGTAATTAGAAAAAACTCAGCTCGTAATAGGCTGTAGTAAGGAAGTCTGGGTGATAAATGGAAAGATAAGTGTGCATGAAAATGAAATTAAATTCTTCTCTGAGCAACCTGGGCTAGGTTGGAATGAGGTGGGGATGGATGGGAAGGTTGAACCCTTCCAACCCAGCCCAGTCTGGGATGCTGGGAATGTCCCAATCCAAACCAGTCCAGGATTCTGACAGTGAAATGTGGAGGTGTGGGAGGAGCTGGGCCTGTTCCCCTCTGGGCTGGCCCTTGTGGGACAGAGGAGGGACAGAGACAACTCTGAGAGGGACAGAGACAGCTCTGAGAGGGACAGAGACAGCTCTGAGAGGGACAGAGACAGCTCTGAGAGGGACAGAGACAGCTCTGAGAGGGACAGAGACAGCTCTGGGAGGGACAGGAGGGACAGAGAACTGAAATACAGCTTTGAATTCTGTGAGTGTTCCCTTGGCCCCTGGCTGGAGGCTGCTGTTCAAACCCAGAGCACTCAATGGAAAGGTTTTCAGTCATATTAATTTTCCTCTTGCACACCATACAACTCCTTCTAAAACAAAGGGTTTTTTCCAAACACTGTACACCGTGTTTTGTTTCAAAAAACCACTTTGCAGTGTACATGATGTTTGGGTTCACTACAAAATGAATTTCAGTAAACTCGTGTTTGAAGTATTGATTGAGAGACGGATAACTGACAGATCCAATGGAAATGTGGTGTTTGAGAGCTGCAGGTGCCACCTTGAGCTGGCTGGGCTGTCCTTTCTGCAGGCACAGTGTGTGATGCATGATCCCCTCCTCGTTCCAGCTGACCTTGCTGCCCCTCTCCTGGCTGTGGGGTGGAATTCATTGCCTTAAACAGCTCATGAGTGCACCCCGAGTGTGTTGGGAATTCAGCTGTGTGCAGGTAAAGGGATGGAATTTCAATGCTGGATAATCTGGTAAACAGATCCATCCATAAACAGATCCATCTATAAACAGATCCATCTGTAAATAGATCCATATATAAATAGATCCATCTATAAATAGATCCATCTATAAACAGATCCATCTATAAACAGATTCATCTGTAAATAGATCCATCCATTAACAGATCCATCCATGAACAGCTCCATCCATAAACAGCTCCCCTGTGAGCCCCTCCAGGGGTTGGTGTGGGGCTCTCCAGGGTCCCTTTCCCCTGACCCGTCTGTGCCTCTGTCCTGCCCAGGGTGAGCCCAGGGTGCTTTGGAGCTCTGCTGCCCAACTCCAGGGGATCACAGAGCTGCAGGAGCACTGGGGCTGCAAAATCCCTCTGGGAACACCCAGTCCAACCCTCCCAGCACTGCCCAGGCCACCACTGCCCGTGTCCCCAAGTGCCACATCCACTGCCCGTGTCCCCAAGTGCCACATCCACTGCCCGTGTCCCCAAGTGCCACATCCACTGCCCGTGTCCCCAAGTGCCACATCCCCAGGGCTGTGAACTCCCCCCAGGGATGGGGACTGCACCTGTGCCAGGGCTGGGAGCCCTTTCCATGGGGAAATGTTCCCAGGATTGAAAATCAGCCTCCCCTGGCCCAGCCTGAGCTGTTCCCTCTCCTCCTGTCCCTGTTCCCTGGGGGCACAGCCCGATGCCCCCCCGGCTGTCCCCTCCTTGGGCAGAGTCACAAGGTCCCCCCTGAGCCCCCTCTGCTCCCCCTTTGTGCTGAGGCTCCCAGCCCAGGCCTTCCCCGTAATTATAATAAAAGATACGGCAGCACAACCTCTCTTGTGGGTAATTAAACAGTTACAACAACCATTTCACACTTGTGTTATCACAGGAATGTTTTTAAACCGTGAGTGCCAGGTGATCTGGAAGGCATCCAGTGAGGCATTCCAGTCCAGAGCTGCTTTGGGAACACAGACAAATAAAAAGAATAAAACCTTCTGCTTAGAATGTCTTTTTTTTTTCTTCTATTAATCTTGGATCTGTTCTTTAGATCATTTATTCTCTTTACTAGCTTGGATTACAGAGGTTACTCGGTGCATTGGCTCAGTGATGTGCTGGTGGGTGGCACTGAGAGGGGATAAATTAGAGACACCATTATTCCTTTCTCTGCTGAGTTTAGGGAGCACTGTTGGGGGTTTTTAAATTGTTGTTGTGTGTTTGTTTTTGGTGTTTTCCCTGGGTTTCTCTGTCTGTCTCTGTGTGGTGGCTGTTGCTGGAGCTGGAGCCCGTGGTGTGTCAGGGTGAACCTCCAAAGGGTCCCTCCCTTCCCCTCCCCTCCTGGATTTGGGGGTACAAACACGGATTTCCAGGCTCGGAGCCTGTGCTGAGGCAGCCCCGCAGCTCTGCTGGCTGATTTCAGCTGTCAGCACTCCCAACACGAGGGGTGGGACTGCAAAATGCAGATGGGTTCCTGTGTGATTCCTGGAGCCCGACTGGCAGGTGCTTTCATGGAGATGCTCTCAGGAAATGACTCAAACACAAAGATAAACAGCACTTAGGGAATGCCTAATTAATAACTACAATCATAATATTTTGGTCTAAATATTAAAGGCAGCCTCATTAGAGGAAGGCAGAGGCTGGTTTTTAGGCTGGCTTGGCTGGGGGAAAGCTGAATTTGTCAGAGTAGGAAGTTTCTGTGAGAGCTTTGGTTGTACTTGGGAGCTGTTTGAACACAAAGCATCAGGAGAACTGACGGATTTCAACCCCAAACTGGAAACCTGAGCAGTGCCAAGGGTGCTGTAGGACCCTGGGGTGCTGCTTGTGCCTTCCCACTGATTTCTGAGCCCCTGCTCTCCAAAGCCACGGCTCACCCCGGCTTCATTTTCTTTTTCTTGCCTGTCCAGCCGTCCCTGCCAGTGGTAAAACTGAACTGAGAGGGGTCCACACCTCCTGTGCTGACAGTGGGTGAGCACTGACCCCTCCTGCTGCTGCCTGGCCCAGCCACTCTGCCCTGCTGGGATGGATTGGGGGCTGGATGCTGTTCCTCTCTCCCTGCACTTCCCATTTCCAGCTTGAATCTGCTGTTATTAGGAAAATCCTCCTTGCTGTGTTTTTGTTTGCTGCCCAGAAAAACAGGATTCCCATCCTGGCAATCATTTCTGAAATACTCCTGGTGCTTCTGGGGAACAAATTCTGTTATTGCTGCTCAGAACATCCCTGCACAGGCCTGGCTGGAGACAAGAGCACTTCCCTCCAAGTGATAACACAGCTTGCTTTTTGCTTTTTGCTTTTTCAGAGGGAGCATCCTCCGTGGAATATCTGCTCTGAACAGCTGCAGGCTGAGGCATTGCTGGCTGCCCTTTGCCAGAACCATCCTGGAGAGAATTTCAGCTTGACTGTCTTGAGAAGGGTGGGAGAGCAAGGGCTGAATGTGGAACTGCCTCTGAATTACCTGGCATAACCAAAAGAATGGTTTATTATCAGGGTGATCCTGGTGCCTTGGGAGGGCTGGGCTGGAACAGAGACTGGACAGAGCTGGGGAATAAAGCAGAGATTGATTGAAAGGGCTTTAGGGAACACCTGGGGCAGGACAAGAGACTGGGCAGGGCTGCACCCAAAATGGACACAAAATGGGCACAAAATGGACCCAAAATGGACACAAAATGGTCACAAAATGGTCACAAAATGGACACAAAATAGACCCAAAATGGACACAAAATGCACAAACAGTCCCCAGGTCTCCCACTTTGCTCAGTTCTGGTCCATTTGCACCTTGGGGTTGAATTGTCCCATTGCAGCTCCAGGCTGTCAGGTCCCATCCTGGTTGTTCCTCCCTCCAGCCACCCTTGGTTGTGCTTTGGGGCTGTTTCCCTCCAGGACACCCCTGGCAGTTCCCCTCTGTCCCCCCAGGCCCCAGAGCAGGAGGATCCAGCTCCAGAGGATCTGCTTTCATTGCAAGGTCAGTCCATTACTGGCTCAGGATGTTCTCCTCTCACCTTGGGTACCTGGGATGAAAAGCGTTTTTCGGGGACGTTGTCAGGAATTGTCACGGGCTTCAGATGCAGGAGATAATTCTATTAGGATAATATATTTATTTCCTTGTTAATCACAGGCAATTTGCCATGGTTTTAATAACTATGACTTGTCATTTCAGACCCAGGGAAGTAATGTAGAGGAACAGATAAGAACTTTATCTACTAATTCAATATATCCCATGCCTATTATCTCCTTTGTGGCAAGACTCGTGTAATGTGCAGTGTTACAGGGGGAACAGAGGATTCTATGAAGCCATTAGAATTAATTTCCATAAACAGCTTTGTACTGAGCTTTTTTGGGGAAAAAAAATATCCTGGAAGGACAGGAACAAAATATTTTCTGATCCAGGTTTCAACCAACATTTCTGAGTGGTCCCATAACATTAACAATTATAGTAATAGTGATATAATAATAATAATAATGATGATAATAATGATAATAATGATATCCTGGTTGCACTTGTGGCCTCTGTGCAGAGGTTTGAGTGCCCTGCCAGGGGACACACAGCTGTCCCTCATCCTGCTGATCTCACAGGCAATTTCACACAAACACTCAGGGACAGACAAAGAAACAGAGAGGAGAAAGGAGAGGTGTCTGAAAATAGCAACAGCAGAGTGTGGATGCAGTGAGACTCCTTCCTTTAGCACTGGAGCTACCTGAGAACCTGAGCCTTGTTTGCAATGCCATTGGTATCTCCAGCAGCTTGGAGACACCAGAAGTTCAAAAATTTATAGCTTCCTGCTGATGTTATTTCCATTTTAACAGATTCCAGGTGTGCTCAATGATTTGGGGTTAATTAAGATGCTTTCTGTGTGAAGGACACTCTCCATCCAAGGCTACCAAATATTTCATGAACTCAAACGAAACCCTGAGCTTTTCTGCACCAGCCCAGTGGGGCAGGAATGTACAAAGCTGATTTCCAGCAGTGTTAAAATGTGGATTTCTTCCCGAGGTGCCTGCAGTGTCCACCAGGGACATGTGGAGGAGGAGGAGGAGGAGCAGGAGGAGGAGGAGACCTTGGACACATCCAGGGGCAGCCCCAGCTGCTCTGGGAATTCCATCCCCCCCCTCCAGGGAACAATTCCTGCCCAATCTCCCATCCATCCCTGCCCTCTGGCACTGGGAGCCATTCCCTGTGTCCTGTCCCTCCATCCCTTGTCCCCAGTCCCATTCCCAGTGTCCTGTCCCTCCAGCCCTGTCCCCAGTCACCCTGAGCTCACCCCAAAGGTGAACAATCCCACCTTTCCCCCAGCAGAGCTGCTCCATCCTCTGCTCCCCCTGGAGCCTCCTCTGGCCCCTCTCCCAAAGGGCTGGAGGAGGATGGAGAAGGGAGGAGGAAGGTTTTGCTCCTGTGACACCAGCTCAGGATCCGGCCCCACCGCAGCAGGTTTGGAGCTGGTGGGAAGCGACGCCTTTCAGAAATGGATTAAACATGGAAAACAAAGGGGCAAAGTTAATTGAAAAGGAATGTGACAAATGAGCTTTTTAATGAGTTAGAAAGGCTTTCTCACTTGCTATGTGAACGGAAAATAGAAGGGAAAAAACCGTAATTTGCATTTTTCCAATCAGGAGCGATAAAGCAGAATGCTGCAAATACCTGAGGACAAACAGTGTCAGTTTTGGATTAGTGGCTGATGATACAATTGTTATTAAAAGTGTGCTCTGTGGGGCTGCTCGGCAGATTTTTAGCACAATATTCCTGCAGGTACTTTTGTGCATCTCCAACAGCAAAGAAAACATGGGAATTTTTTTTTCCTTTTTTTTGAAATCTTGTTGATAAAACCTCATTGTGCCCAGTGGTGTTCAGAGGCTGTTCCTGTGAGCAGCAGATGTAATTATTTTGACTGCTATCACCGAAAAGCCACTAACAGGCTGGATTTGCATATGACACAGCTCTGGGAGTGATTCTGTGTGCACTGATCAGACAATTGGGTGATTCCAGCCACTGCCAGGACAATCCACTTTCAGGGGATGTTGAGGCTCTGGGTCCCGTGCTGGTTTTCCCTCAGCGGGTCTGAGGCTGTGATAATTCCTGAAGTTACTCCTGTAGTTTGTCCCAGTGTCGCTGTTTCTGCGTGTTTTTAATGAAGCCCTCTGATGTTTATAGAACTCAGAGAGAGTTCTCACAGTTTTCATGTAAACAAGGAGATGTTTTTGCATTCTTCTGCTCCAGGTGGAGCTTTTGAGTGATGGTGCTGTTCACCAACCCGACTGATGGGGTGATCATCTCTCTGGCCAGTAATTGGTCACTTATGCACAGTGTGTATATGGAGTCAGGTTTTGAAATAAAGAACATTCCCTGCTGACCTCAGACCTGTCCCTGCCTCATCATTTCAGTGGTACCAGGAGCTGCTGGTGCCCTGTGTGGTTCCACAATGACAAGTGGGGTGTGAGCAATGACATTCCAGTTTCCAGCTGGCTCCTTCCCTGCCCGGAATTTGCCCCAACGTGATTCTGGAATTAGGAAATGCAGGGCACGTCAGTCTGCTTTGCATGTTTGTGTGAATAATGCAGCGAGCCCTGGGTTCTGCATCCATGCAGGCAGCAGGTGGAAATGGAGCTCAGCCTCCTCTGGGGGGCTGTGTGCCACCACACCCAGCTCAGGGGCTGCCCTGGACACCACAGATCCTCCCTTTCCAGAGCAGGAGCTCCCAGGAGCACACCTGGGGTCGGGAGGGCCTTGCAGAGCAGCTCCTGCAGGTGTTGGAGCAGAGGGAGATCCCAATAATCCATCCCATCCATGGCACTCCTGGGGGCACTTTGGAGTGTCTGGGCACTGGGGCAGACGGGGGATGAGCATTCCCTGACACCACAGCCTTGCTATCCCAAAATCCCAAAATCACATCCCATCCCAAAATCCCATCCTGACCCAAAATCCATCCCAAAATCCCATCCCAAAATCCCATCCCATCAATCCCATCCCATCCATCCCATCCCATAAATCCCATCAATCCCATCCCACCCCCAGTCCCTGCCCAGGCCATTTCCTCACTCTGTGCACAGAGGCACAGCAGGAGAAGGGAATTTCATTATTTTTTTCATTATTTCACATATCCAAGGTCTCTGTCAGTGCCTGTCCCAGCCAGTTTGTCATTAATTCCACCTTTGAAAAATTCACTGATTGGACAAGTGGGAGCCTAAACTTTGCTTACCATTACCTGTCCTTGCCTGTCCTGTGCTCTGAAGCCTTGAATCCACCTTTTTGGAATGACAAGCAGCCCTTTGGCTCTGTTCAGTTTGTGTTCTGTAGCTGGAGGTCCCCATTCATCTCCCCTCCCTGCTCTGCAGTGACAGGGGGAAGCTCTGGCATGTCAGCAGTAATTGCTTTTTGTGTTAGTGTGTGCCTGGCTGTGTTGGATAACTCCAAATGAAAGTGCTCAGAGTGCCAGGCTGGCAGCTCTCACAGAGCCCTCATTAAAGCAGCTTTGGGCAGGGAATTGGGAATTCCAGCCCCAGCCTGGCTTTTCCGTGCCCAGGTGCTGACAGACAGAGGCAGCTGAGCATTGGTGTGGAAGTTCAGGAGTGGTGGGATGGAGAGGCAGATCCTGCTGGGCACAGGCCCGGTGGGTGGCCGTGCTGTTAATGTGATGAAATGTTGGCTGAATGAGCAATTCCAGGTGAGTGAATCACTGAGAGACCCCGTTCAGAGTTAAACCCTGGGCTTGGGGCTGACCCGACCTGTCCAACCCACCTGTTAATGTGATAAAATGTTGGCTGAATGAGCAATTCCAGATGAGTGAATCACTGAGGGTTCCCTGCTCAGAGTTACAAACCCTGGGCTTGGGGCTGACCCGACCTGTCCAACCCACCTGTTAATGTGATGAAATGTTGGCTGAATGAGCAATTCCAGGTGAGTGAATCACTGAGAGACCCCGTTCAGAGTTAAACCCTGGGCTTGGGGCTGACCCGACCTGTCCAACCCACCTGTTAATGTGATAAAATGTTGGCTGAATGAGCAATTCCAGATGAGTGAATCAATGAGGGTTCCCCGTTCAGAGTTACAAACCCTGGGCTTGGGGCTGACCCGACCTGTCCAACCCACCCTGACCCAGCACACGCTGTGCTCCTGGCACAGAGACACGGCAGCAAAACAGCAGGGAAATATCAACACTGCGAGTTTTCAAACATCGCTGTCACGCTGCCAGCTCAGGGAAAATCGGGAGCGGTTTCTTTGCAGAACACAAACCCACGTCAGCCGTCCTGACATCTCTGTGGGGGCGTTCGCAGGCTCTGCTGTGACTCAGCCTCTTGTTTTGGGATCCAGGCAGCTCTGGGTGACCCTGCTGCAGGCTCTCCAGCAGGGGAGGGTTGGCAGCAAACAGGGAACAAACCCACCAAAATTCAGCCTTCCCAGAGATCGCCTTCTAGTAAACCCAGGAATCTGTGGGGTGGCTTTCTCCCAGGGCAGACTCCTTGCTGAAATAAAGTGTCTGAAATAAAATAATAATAAAAAAAAAGAAATAAAAAACCCCCTCTGTGTTTGCTTTCTCTGGGCCACGTTTGGATGTTCTTTCTCAATTTTAGTCCCACCTGCTGTATTTTCAGCCCTCTGCTCCCTGTGACCCTCTGATCTCTGCCATGTGCTTTGGTCAGTGCTTCCCCCCCAAAAAAGCCAAATGTTCCTCTTGATTTGGTCTCCTTTTAGTACAAACACAGTGATAAATATTTTTAGCAGTAAGGAAAATTCAAATTTATAATTCCCCAGTGCCTCAGAGCCTGCAAAGCCATCCCCACTCCTGTCCATCACACCAATCCCCAGATTTGGGGCTTGGCTTTGCTTTCCTCCTCCAAAGCCCAAAACTGAACCCTCCTGCCAAGGAGACTTGGTGGGGAGCTGGGAGCCTGGAAAAGGCAAAGCCATGGCTCTGCCCCACAAACCTCTGAAGGAGACAGAATATGTCAAATTATTGATTGAGAGTAAAACATTGCTGTACTACTTCAAACAAATCTGTTATTCTGCAAATCGAGCAAAGAACTCCAAAAATGAGCTGCTTTATTATAAAATGAGGTATTTAACCATTTATTACTAACAAATAATGAGGGAAACAAATTGCTCCTTAATCAGCTCAACTGCAAATACTTTTCAAAGTCATTTTTTTTCTGCAAGCAGAGCCTGAAGCGTGCACATTTTTCACTTACACCCTCTCCCACGTTGTGCAAGAGTTTTCATTTCCTGGGTGCTCCCTGGGAAGGAATCAGGTTCTGTGAGCTCTGGCAGCAGTTGGAGACAGCACAGGCTGAGCTCTGGTTCATCCTGCTGTGCCCT
>VWYP01009945.1:225527-247676 GCA_013400435.1 Pycnonotus jocosus | reverse complement strand
GAAGAACTTTTTCCTGATGTCTAAACTAAACTTCCCCTTGCATAGCTTAAGCACAACCCCAGCCAGAGCAAGGGGATTTTCCACTACAATCTGTGTCTTGCTGGATGTACTTGGTCCTCTCCATCCTACTTCAAATTCTGCAAGGCACCCTTTNTCCGCAATGTCGCACCTCTTTTGGGGGTGCAGTACTTGTTTTTTGGAGTTTGGAAAGGAGGAGGCAGACAGGTCCGAAGTCAGCATGCAAATTTTTTTTATTTTAATTTTCTGACTCCATTTATATACACTGTACAAAGGTGGCCAACTATTGGCCAAAGCAGGTCAACCCATCACTTGGATTGGTGACCATACCAATCACTCAAATATTCTATCAGAAGTAAAGAATGTAAACATTTTTTATTTACATGAAAGAGCTTGGGAACAGAGCTCAGAATTTCAAAACATCAGAAGGCTTTCTGCTTTAATATCAAGCCCAAGTCTGAGACATGTAAAAATCAGAGCCACACTGCAAGGCACCCTTTGCCTATATCCTCTCCATCTTCCCTGCTCCAAGTGAGCTGAGACACTGAGCCTCAAACTCTGCCATTTTTTAAAGCAAAGAACAAAATATTGATGCCTATGATGGCACCAGGTACTCACCAGTGCTACTCCATTCTTCTCACAGTGCACTAGTTTTCTGCTCTTCATCCTTTCAGTTTTGGCATCCACAATATCACCTTTTCCCACTGCTCTGGCTGCACTTTTGGTACCTTGCTCCTCTCTCTGTATCACTTTTACGAGGTCATTGCTCCTCTATCTCTCCTCAACAATTCTGCACAGCTCTTTCCTCTCCTTTGTCCTTCCTCTCATTTCTCTGCCTTTTTTCTCTGTATGTCATTTTCCTGGCACTCTTCTTGCTGGTCCCTTGCACTGGAATTGCACCATCATTTCAAACATCTCTTTTCTCCTCTCACAAGGATCTTCCCATCTCCTCAATTTTTCCTCCACTTCCTCCTTTCCAGCCTTAGACTAAACATTCTTCTGAATTTCTCTTGGCTAAAAAATGGTGTTCCTCTTTGCTCTCCATCCTTCCTCTAAAAAAGAATAAATAATAAATAATAAATAAATAAAGCAGCTTTATTACATTAAAAAATTCAAAACAAAACAAACAAACAAAAAAACCCCAAAACCAAACAACAAACCCAACCCCAAACAAACAACAAAAAGTCAAAACAGCTACATTTTGGAGAATTGTGTTACACCTTCACTCCCAGACATCTGTTTACTCCTTCTCTTTGTTATGGAAAATTGGAAGAATTTCAGTTAATCTGGGACTTTGGGTAGATATGGTTTTTACAGGATAGAAAAATGTGATGGAAATTTTGTCATGGAAAGAAAACTATGAGGAAACATTTAAACTATATGTTTGCCATGACAATTTCCCTTTGCATAAAATATACATACACAAAATGATCCATGAGTACATAAATGTGAAGATATAATTTAAAAAATAACAGGAATACTCAAATGCCTTCTTTTGTTTAAGTGTTTACAATTACTCATTTTGACAGCAGTATGCCTAAGTTCTTTTTATGGAGTTTATCATCCCTTCCCTTAACTCCTCTTTTTTCATCATCCCAGATTTGATATTTTTCTGTCATATATTAAAGTTAGAGAGTGATTCTAAAGAGCATGGAGCATCTATCAGTCCCCAGAAATTGACAGATTGCATCTGAATGCTGAAGAATACATGACAATAAATTTATATTTATCACGTTGCATATATATATACACATACATACAAAAATGACAAATAATAAGGAGGAGTTTCTGTTTGTAAATGACTCTGCCTGTTCATCCAAAACACTAACAAGAGTCCAAATATTCCACATTACACTGACCATGAAGTGCCCAGGTGCAATCCTGCACTTGAACATGTTCTTAATCTTGTGAGTATTACAGTGACAGTCAGGGTACATGAAGAACAAAGCTGAACATGTGCCTAACTGCTTTCCTGAAATATGACCTCCAATTTAAAAACAACAGAACAGAGGTGGAAAGCACAATAACCCCTATTCATGCTCCTCAACCAGGTTAATTTAAAAGGGTGCCTAATGAAGGAGAAAACAATTCATCAGAGATCTGTGGTTTTTTCATGGCTACTTGGCGAAAAAAGTGTAAGAAAATCTCAAAAGTGTGACTGGGCTAACAGGAAGTGATTATCCAAAGCAGGTGAGCCTTTTTAAAATGGATTAGGCACAGGCAACATCTGTATTTGTATATCTGTGGTGGATATGATGGAAATAGTGTATCCAAGGAGTCACATCTAATGTGTTTCTGAGTTAGCAGCTAAAGCTTTTCTTTAGCCTCCGGTGATTTATTCAATAACAAGCTGTTGGGCTGAGACAAAATAAGGGATATGAAAATAAAGTGTCTCAAGAAAGGTCAGATGATCACCAACCAGCAGATATAATTTAATTCAAAGTTGTTTGTCTGGAGGTGAATTCACTGACCTATGGTTTCATTTGCTTGACTCACAAGATGTGACCTCTCCTTTCCTCCTCATCCTAAAGTTGTGTAGTCGGCTTAATTTGTCAGAGTTCTGCTTCATTTAATTCTCCAGGAATAAGCACTGCATTTAGAAAACAGCTTCTCCTTCCTCAAAGTCTTGAGCCTCAGGGTCAAAATAAATGTCAGCTTTCAGTGTTTTTTAAAACTGTTTCTTAAGAGTAGGCAGAAGGGACCTGAGTGAAGACTGTGAGGAGCCTAGAAATGCAGTCAATGTATAAAGCCCTGAGAAAAACATGTTTATTTGTGCACAATTCAATGTACCCATGGTGCAGACTGTGTAAAGAAGCCAGGTGTTCCAAACAACAAGGGCGTGTTGCCCCACTTGCAGTGTCTTTCAGAGAGATCACAGCTCAGCACAGAGCCAGGAGCTGCAGTTCCTGTTGGGGTCTGCATTGTTGTTCACGGTGACACCTGGAAAAGAATTTTGTAATTCTCTTATGTAGGAAAAGATACCACAGCCTTGAAGAAAAGGGACTAAAATGAGGTTCTGCTGTGATTTCTGTTCGGTGGGCTGATGGTTTGACAGCCCATTGCTTATACTGAGGGACTGGGCTGTGTTATTCCCTCTATCCCCATAGCCCAGTGCCCCTAACAGACCCACAAGGGTCTTTATTCAAGCAGGAAAACCAAGCTGTCCTCCTTGCATCTTCCCTCTCAGTTGTAAATTAGATTAATGAAGGCACAACAGAGGTAGAGGAAGAGGAGAAGGACAGACACTACACACAAGAAAAGCAAGGATGAGGGAAAGCACAAGAATGTAAAGAGCTGTAGGATCTCTGCAACTAAAAATCTATCTAAAAAATTATATAGGAATGGGAGTGTGTATTGGGTGTTCAAGGGATAGACAAAGCATATATGATGTATTTTGCCAAACCCCTGACACTCTGAAACAGAAATATTAAACTGAGGAGTAATGCAAACACACACAATAAATCACCTGAATAATGTTAATTGCACCCAGTACAGCTGTGTCTTGAAGAGTATGATTTAAACATTCTAGACTAAGCTGGCTTTTATTTTTTAAGACATATTTTTCCTTGTGCTTTTTTGTCACTGCATATCCTTAAGTGAAAGAAGGTTAAACTTTCTCATATGTTATAAAAAATTAAAATATTATTTTTGCAGGAGGAGGCAAAGGAGAAGGCAAGAGGAGGAGACAGCTAAGTCTTGTACCATTTGAACCAAAAATATTTTTTGTTTGAGGTGTGGGTTTCCTCTGCTAGTTGCTTTATTAACATTTGCAAACAAAAAGATGAATCGTGGGCTCCAGGCTGTTGTGGATAATAGTTCAGGCTAATAAGAATAACATTACAGTATGGTAGGTTGATATGTCCTGCTATCAACCCAACAGCATTCACAGAACAAAGTGGAAGACCATTCACTTAAATTCATTGATACAAAAAGGTATAAAGAGGAATACTTTCAATCTTGAACCGACAAACATTTGGTCTGAGGGCAAAGAGAATTTTTTACTGAAGTACATGAAACTGTACTGTGCCATGATGTTTAACTGTGAGGAGAAAAAGGAATGTTTTGATTGATGTTTAACTCAATAGGAGAGTGAAGACAGAGAGTTAAGATCAAGGCACAGTCTGTGAGGGGTGTGATTGGTGTCAAAAGCCTGTTAGGATATGCCTACACTGTGTGTTTTCTCATTTGCTGAAGCAAACCCCTGGGCTGAAAGAGCAGCTGCCAAACTGCCTGTATTCCTCCCCAGGGTACCTGAGGGGCCTCATTCAGCACAAAACTCTGAGTGATGGCAACCACCACACCTCTGCCACGCTGTGCTGCCCACAACCCCTGTGCCTGTGTGCAGCTTGGGCTTTAGCAGTCACCAGGCTCCAGGTGTCTTTTCTGCTGTAGAAAATCACCACAAGGCAGAAACTCACCCTGCTGGGCTGTGAATTACTGCATAGACTCACAATTTTTATTGGAAGTATTAACCCAAGCAGATGTATCAGAACTAACAGATATGAGCACAGATGTATCAAACCTGGAACCACAGGGGAAGAAGTTCCCAGTGGCAAGTTGGTTTCTGGGAGATGGGGATGAGGGGCAGGGGGTCCCTGTCAGGCAGCCAGTCACTGTGGGTGTTGGGGTGTGTGTGAACAGTCCTCTCCTACAGCCAGGAGGGACCCAGAATTCTTCCTGGCATTGGTGGAGGAAGCCTGGGAGCTTTCTACATGACACCCATGAGAACCTCCTGCAACAAAAAATAACCGAATTTCCATTTTACATTTTTGGGAGCAAATATGAACAGCACCCATAAAATTACCTGGGGTGTGGGTGCTTTCCAATTTCCTGCTTGTATTGGGTGGAAATTACACCTTAGGCAGTGTGGTGCTCTGATGTAAATGACAGAGTTAAATGATACTCAATTAGAACACGGTGTGCTAGAAGTTGAGGTGTCCATGATGAAACTCTTTGAGAATAGCATGGTGAGATCATCACGCAGTGCCCTTGATCCCCTACAGAGAAGGAGAAATGTTTCCACTGCCCCAGGCAGAGTACAGCATCCCTCTCATATGCACTGGATCCCATTTGCTCTCTTTGAGCACATTTTTGATACTGCTTGGTCATGAAGTCTCTAAATCTGCATTGTTGTCTCATTAAAATACTTGTCTTTTATAAGGTACAATACATGGAGAAAATATTTCTTTGTTCTTCTCTGTTAAAGTGTACTTCACCTGTGATTCTACATAAGAAAACATATTTGAGATGATTGGTATCATTCCCATCTGCCAGACAGTTTCATTCTCTTTTTCTCTGATTGTTCTTGAAATTTTTCAGGCCCTCTGTGGACACTCACAGTCTTTAAGGAAGATGTTTTTCTTCCTTGCTGATTGATAAATGTTTCTCAGGGTCTCCTGACAGCCAAATCCCCTTGTGTTTGTGAGATCTGATTAACAGCACTAAATTTCAACTAAAATCAAATCAGCAACACCCAGTGTGAGATCTGCTTTCTCTTTACATCTGCATAAGTTAAGCTTGATTTGTTGGTCTATTTTACTCCAGGGCTTGTTAATTTGTTCTCTTTTTTATGTATTTTCGCCTGTGCTGGTGACTTCAAAATCATAGCTCAACTCCCTTGTCTCCCCACCCCCAGTTTTTTCTTATCTTCTTGTCCTTTTGGAAATATAACCACATGCACTTTCTTTATCTCTGTGTGGGGCCAAATCTCTTATCACACAACTCGCATTCTTCAGGAGACAGCATTGGCAGTACTGTAATAGTTTATCACCAGACTGATAGTTAATAGCTCTGGCTTTCTTGTCATAATAAGCCCTTTTTGTCTCCATTGTGCCTTTTCTTTGCTTTTCTCTTGTCTGTTTGCTTGCCTTATTAAATGCAGAGCACTCAATTTCTGTAATGTGTTATATTTTCTTCTGAAGAAATCTTTGCCTCCTACTGCTTTTTCTTCACTATGTGCTCAATCCTCTTCAATTGTTCTCCCAATTACCATCTCAAACAGAGAAAGACCTGAAACATCTTGGGGTGCATCCAAAACTGAAAATACTGTGGGAAAGAAAAGCAGCCAGTGCACTTACTTCATCTTTAATAAATATACACATCTCTCTGTACAAGTGTATTTGTCAGGCTAAATGCCACAGCAAATCCTGCCCTTTTGTTCTCATTGATGGAAGAGGCATTAGTCCAACCTTTAAGTGGCCTGTGAATGCTGACCCTATCCTAAAGAAAAAAAAAAAAAAATCACATATAACAAACCACATGAATAAAGGAAAGAAGAGGAAATGGGAAGAGAAAAAAATACACCATGCTGGAAGTAGCTGAGAATTCTATTCTCCTTAGGACATTATTGGACTCCAACTGAGAAACCAGATGGAGCTGGACTGAGCCTACTCAGCACAGAAAGAAGCAAAATTATGATTGATGTGTTTTCTCCTTTTACTGAGGTCTGTCTTCTCTCTGATTGTTTACCTTGTAACCACCTTGGGCCAACTGACTGAGCACACTTCATAACGTCTTATTTCCTAAATGGAAAATCGTGTCCCAATCATATGTCTAATATGCTTTCCCAAATTAGTTTTCATTGTCATTTACAACTCAAGCCACATAAATCAACAGAACATAGCAGAAGATATCCATAACTAGGAATTTTACTCGTCTGGGTTCTTCTTTAATCATCACTGCATGACTTCACTGACTATAGCCAAAAATCTCATTTTTTATCATGCACCTTTAGATGTCATGCACCTTTAACAACTTTTGCTTCATGTTAAAATAATGATGTTGCTTGAGGTAGGGTCAGGGATGATTGGGATGTTTATTTTGTTTTGTTCTGCTTTCCCAGAAAAGACATCTTATTGCATGTTGTGATTGCAAATGAAGCCACGTACAAGGAGCCAGTCCAGGCAAGCCACTTAGGTACAGCTTCTCAAAACCCTCAGTGAAATTTAGCATTCTATAGATACAGGGCAGGGACCTATGTGGGTAATAGCAATCTGAAATATTACCATCACAGGGATGGAAAACATGAATAACAATGAGAAAACACAATGATGATAGTGTACACTGTAAAGAAGGAGAAATGTTTCTGTTAATATAAGCTTTACAAGATTTTAAATGTTTTTAAATAAAGCCTTCTTACTTAAGATGCAGAAATGCTTTTGTAGTGCTCCAAATGTGATGTTAATATATTTCAGTGTAGTAATTTCATGGCTCCATAGGATACCCCATATCCAAGGTTTCTTTTGGCAATGGCCAAATTGTCCAAGTTGCTCTTTATGACTGTGAATAATCACACCCAGAAACAAAAAATCAGAACTCAAACAATTGTTCACAGGAAAGCCTCTTGGAGATCATTTAAGCTCCAGTGTCCAACAACATTCCAGGACAAGTAAAAAAGGAGATTAAAATATTTAAATAAGGCACCTGAAGCTTAACCGAAATGATGCAGTAGATTTTCCAGTCTAATGTTTTATATGTTCATTGAGAGAACCAAGTTTTTTTAAGCGTATACAGACACCCTGCATTTTTCATAATGAAATGATGGAAGTGGCAGAGGGTGGTTTTTCATCTGACAGGAAGCATGACAGCTATTTGGTGCAGAAACAGTCAGCAAAAATTGTGTTTCCATATGATTTGGGATTGCTTTGGGGCTACTAAATTAATATGTATTGCTGTTCCTATGGTGCCAAAATCTCATGCATCACATGCTTGGTCCTTACCATGAGAATTTTAGTGAATCTAGTAACTTTAGTCCCATTTATAAAGTATTCTAAAGCCTGGAGGTTATAAGCAAGATATATAAGTATATGCATAAAATTCTATATTAAAATGGCAGACAGGAAAATATAAGATATGCCCAGAAAAGACTGAGAGACTGAATCTGGGTCTAATATGGAAAAGTACGAGAATAATTCATCCTTGCAGAGAGGTATTAGCCGTGTAGTATGACAAAAGACAGATACTGCCAGGTTCAGCTACAAATGGTTACATAAAACTCCAGCTGGGAATAGAGTTTAAATGAAATTCTGAAGGTGAATGGATCATCTCAACATTTTTGCTCAGAGCTTGCTTTCCTGTAGATTTCAGCCAGGTTTGGAACAGATTTTAGAGATGAAAGAAATTCCAGTCCCTCAGGTCAGCCTGTTGGGCTCGAGTGTGCATCCTGTGGTCTGTCTATGGTACAGAGATATTATTCTCCACATCCATTATCTGCCAACTGTGGCAAGGTGACACTCCTGCTAAATGCAGACCTTGGTGTACTCTGAAAAAAGCCATGGCTTAAGGCTTATGGCATTAGCAGCAGCAGACTTTAACCGTTGGGTTAGCTTGTGGAACACAGCATGGTGTCCACAGGAAACCTCCTGGCATTGTGCCATTGATGTTCAACAGAGAGAGGGGATTGTATTTTGAGGATTTGTTTATCTGGTTTTTGGTTTTGTTTTTGTTTTTTTGGTTGGTTTTTTTTTGTTTTTTTTTTTTTTTTTCCCTCCACATTGTTATTTCCAAGGATTTTAGATGCAGAAGCTCTCTTTTTTTTCCAGTTATTCCTTTGATTTGCAGGGGTCAGGGGCATGTCACATGCACCAATTCTGTCACTGCTCCTCATCATTTTACCTCTGGTGAAGCAAGGTCATTGCCTGGGCTATGAGGTGGAATTCTGCTCAATGAGGCAGATATGGGTAGAGCCCTTCCTGGAAGAATCAGCTTTGCATCTGAGTGGGTCAAAAACAGCATTTACAACTCATGGGGACCCAGGGATTCAAGTTCTGCTTGCTGCTGGGACCTGCCTCGTGTCTAGGTAATCACTGCCAGCTGCCTCTGCTCCCTTTCCTGCCTTCTGGTTGGTTTGTGAACTCAGAGCAGTGCCTAATAGACGAGGCCTGGTTTTCCAGGGCCTGAGTAAGTCTCTGTAAAAAAAATCAAAAAGAGCTTCAGCATTATATATACAAAGCTTATGCAACTCCTTCTCCTCCTCCAAGGGCTTTAAATCATTCAGGCTAATCTAATTATTTCACCAAGTAGTGGGCTTGTCTCTCTTTATGCAAAATACCCCAAATATTGTAAAGATTCCAAGTTATCTGGCCACCTTCCAGTTAATTAACTTAACACTGAAGGAAGTACTGAAAAACAAAATTAAAAGCCATCCAATTTCCAGCCATCCCAATTCTTCACAAAAAGTAATGCCATTATATATCTTCACTCAGAATATGTAAGCTACTTTCATATGACCCTAAACCCACCTTTTTTATTTCTCATTCTTAATTACTACTTGATTAAAAAAACCCCAAAATATAACAGCACAAACCCTCACAAGACTGATTCCTGTAACACAGAGAAAAAATACAGGCATTTATTTTGTTGAAATGCAAAAAGAATCATCTGCCCCAGCAGATTCTGTTGAAGCTCTCAGACAATAGAGAACTCCTGAGTAGCCAAACCAAAGGTATGACCAAAAAAACAAGAGGAGCAGTTCCCAGAGGGGTTTTCCACATGCCTGGATCCATGTTGGGTCTAGGGGCACAGGGAATTCAGGCAGCCATGCAGGTAAATGGCAGCTGCTTCCCACATGGCTGGGAGGCATCTGGGTAGGATCAGGCTGTTGGAATGGAGTCCCATTTCTGCTGGCACATCGATCACAGTTCTCTTCATGTGTTGCTTGCAATGGATCTGGTTGTATCTGTAAAATTCAGAATGCATGAAAACATTTGCACAGTGGTTGGCTTTGTTCCTGTACACCTGGTAAGACTGTTAAGATTTATTTCTTTACTGCCTCACTGTTTTCAGTGTCCTTTTTGGACACTTTTTTTTTTTTTCATAATCAGGTTTAATAAACATGAACTTAGATACCATAAGAATATAATATCTGAGTTACCAGCACTGTTTCTCCCATGATGCAGGGTGGGAGAAACTGGCACATCAAAGATTAAAAGGAATTCTACCTGCTGGAGCTGGTACAAGCTAAACTTGATAAAAAGCCAAGGGAACAAAAACTGTACCTAGACCGAGATGAATCTGTAACTGGCTGCTGAATCCCTGCCCCTTCAGCCCCTGGGCTCTGGGTCTTACTCTGTCCAAGGAATGCCATTTGAGAAGTAGAGCAGTATCTGAGGCTCAGTCAGAAAATCCTGTGCTTTTTACCCAGCTTTGCTGCTGGGCAAAACTCTGCAAGTTTATTGCAGTTGGATCTCTGGATGTCAACCCACTCTCTTCATCCTGTGAAGCCTGCACAGACCTTCCTTCTCTCCCTGTGGCTTGGAGAGTGAAAGTGGGGCTAAAGTGCAGCCCCAGAGGGGTGTGAAAGGCTCTATGGGCACAACCACGCTTTTGAGCAAGGCACAGACTCCTGGCTCCATTTCCACGCAGCTCTGTGCTCTGCACACAGACCTCTGAGAGAAAGTCAAGCGTTAATGACAGTCAACAGAAAATCTCCATTTTTCCATCACATTTTCTCATCTTAGGAGAGCTCAAAAATAATGAAACTCACATAGGAAAAAATCAATATTACATTAAGTGACATAGTAAAGAGCTCTCCAAAGTCAACACCAAGTCAGGCTAATGAGCTACAGTGTTTCTGTATTGCTTGATGCAAGCTGGAATGTTGTTCTGTATGTTTAGATCTGAAATATTATCTTTTTTTCAGTATTTATTTTATGCTTTTAACTTTGGTCCTCCTAATTTATTCCCTTTTGCACCTGAGCAATGTTTTCTGCAGGAGGAACAAGTACATGTCTGGCTCTCCTTTGCCGTCTTCTCAAGCAAAGGATCTGATCTTGCATCACTGAAATCAGGGGAGTGCTGCTGCTGAATGAATGCACAGAAACATCAAGATCCTGGCACAGAAAAATATTCATATATTTACCTCTCAGTGACCTCTGAGTTCAGAATCCTGAGGCCTCCAGCACCCTCCACTGCCTGTAAGCATGGCCAGAGAGGAAGGAAAATGGCTTTTTGCAGGTTGTTCCTCAACACACCATGCAGCTGCAGACACACATGAAGTGCAGGATGCAGCATCCTGTATTTTCATGCAGCGCATGGCAGAAAGTAGCTGGTCCTCAGAAGGTTTTCAGGATCTGAATTCCCACCCATTCAAAAAGATCTCAGTTTCTAAGCAGATTTTGAAAACTGGTTCACTGCTACTGGACAGCACTCAGTCCACAGCTACTTTCTGTACTTAAAAACCTCCTGCAGGCCCTGTCTGTGCCTGCTGCTGAATTCTGAGGTCTCCTGGAACCCACTAGGTGGTATGATCATTACACTAATAGACTCTAAAGATGTGTTTTGAATTTGTTAGAAAATGCCTCTCACAAAATTAGGCATACACCTCACATCTAAGCCCTCCAGGCTTCCCATTATGCATACACAGTGCTCCCACTTCTGGAGCTCAGAATGGAAAGTGCCCTCACACCTTGTTATTTAAGGTCCCATGTGAAAATAGACCCACTGCCTGTTTTGCCTGGCTGTTTGTTACTCAGAGGCTTGACAAAATCATGAGAGACCCATGTTCAAGTCCTTTTCCTTTTCCTTAAGCTGTGTTCTCACATGGGTAACAGAAAGATGAGCATGGCTGGAAATAAAAGATCAGAGGGATTTATGAAGGAGGAACATCAGCCTGTAATTTCCTAGGGGAAAATGTAGGAGTCATATTTAGTGGGCATCTGGTAAAGAGGGTTCTAAGGCAAGGATTTTTATGAATTTCTGGAGATAATAAGGGAAGTCCAAGGAAGTCAGCTTGGGTTAAACAAACCTCTGGGCTTCCCCCAGAACACTGGAAATTTTTTTACCTATTTTTGGTGAAAACAGCCTGGAAAATCCAGCTATCCTGAAAGTCAAGGGTCTCTGGGCAGCATCCCAAAGAAAATGTGTTGGGAGATCAGAGCAAAGGGGAACAGTGCTAACTCATTTGCTCTACACTGATTCCTGTTCCATGGCATTTACCCACAGCTGAAACAGGTGCCAGGACTCTGTGTATCACTTTTGCCAAAGGTAGAGCCTGCCTCCACAGCAGATGAGCTATTACTACACTGTGTACCAAGCTTAAAGTGATTAGGGATTGTCTGCCCCACTAAAAAAATAAAAATCAATGTTTAATGACCAGTTCAATGCTCCACCAGAGGAAGATGGGTTCATTGCATACAGCAGCTCATACCATGACCCCAGGGTGAAATTGGTACCCTGCTTAGTCTCATTATTGTCCCTCTCTCTTGCCAAGCACCTTTCAGCTTCTCTCTCGTCTGCCTCTCTCATGAAATTTCTTAATGTTGGAGCATAAAGACATGATGACCTTAGAGAACAGCATGGGGCACATGTGCATTTCAGACAAGAGCTTTGTGGGTCCTAGAGGGACACATTTCTATTTATTCTTTGTCTGTTCATTAGAGGATCTCTCTCCAGCCCTTGCCTATATTACATTTCTTTTTATTCAGTATCACAGCTAGGGAACAGCAGTGTCATTTCTTTATCAGTGCTGCAGAAACATTCTCAGAGGTGGGTGGTTTTGTAACAGGATCCATTTCTGCTAAAAGGACCCACAACTCTTCCCAGGGAGGCACCTCTTGCTGTAAAATGAACAGAAATGCTAAATCCCACTCACACTATGGCAAGCTGCTAGGATTAAACCCTGCTCCTCATGGTGTGCTATAACTTCCCAGAGCTTTTAAGGGAAGATTTGCAGCTCTGACAAAAGTGGGAAGAGAGTTTTTACAACACAACTAGCTGATTTTTAGCTAGTACAACCATGTTTCTTGTTTCAGTTTTTCCAGATCACATTAATTATTAGAAACACCAATTAACACCAATTTGTACTGAAAAAAACTATAAATATAAAAGTGCATGTACAAGTGTCTACTATAAAACATGGGCATATTTTTCATATTTATTTCCAACATGTAAGGTAAGACCTATTGTCCTTATGAGATGAGGGTTCTTTAGTGCTAACTTATAAACCTTACTCTTTGAAGATATCTAAATAACTTCATTTTCTGTATCACCCTCTTTTACTCCTTTGAGTGTCTTTTTTACCTACATAGAGATAAAGTGTTACAAGGATAACTTAACAGAGGGTTTGGATCTGATAGTCTTGAACAGTGTGCATAAATGTGAGGTTCTAAAATATCAGCAGGTGTCCTGTTGTTTCCCCTGTTTGTTCCTGGGGTTCAGATTGATTACCTCTGAAATGTGAGATCCATTTACAGAGAAAGGAAATGTGTGGGAAGCCCAAAGATGAGGTTCCCTGTTCACGCCAGCCCCAGTAAGATGTTCCCTGTGCATGCCAGCCACAGTTTGTATTAGCTGAGGATAAAACCCCAAATGTTTCTGAGATGTCAATTTATTCCCAAAGTTTTGTGGGCAGAAGGGAGAAATAAAGGAGTGAGGGATGAAAGAGAAAAGGGGAGAAAAATAATTCTGTTATTTCAAACAATTTGACAGAGAACCTACATATTTTAGCTTCTCTGCCATTTTAGCTGTCATATGTTGCACATAAATGCATCACAGATATAGAAATTTGAGATCAATTGACCCAGAGAACTGTTACAAGCAAACCCAAGAGGAAGGGCATGCATGATCAGAGCAGGTCTGATCACAGGTCACAAAACTCAGCATTCTCCTAGAAGTCCAGATGCTCTATGTAGAAGAGCTGAAATGAGACATATGCCAATATTTAAAAAAAAAAAAAAAAAAAAAAAAAAAAAAAAAAAAAAAAAAAAAAACATAAANAAAAGGCAAAAAAAAAAAGCAATGCTGAATGATTCAACCACTCAGCTGTTCTTTCTGACCTAGATGGTTCTTTGCTCACAACAGCTCTCACAAAAGAAAAAGTAAACAAACAAAACCAGAAAAAAAGACACTTGCCCAGCTGGGCTCATAAAATGTCTCTGACTTTCCCCAGTGTATGCAGAGTTGGTTTTTATCTTTGCAGTATGTTTTGTGAAACAAAGGGCCAAGTGTGAGGAAACAATATACTTTTTAGTGGAAGAAAACATTCCCTTTTCAGGGAAAATTCAACATTTCACAGCAACTGGGAAAAAATCCCCACTCTTCTCCCCAGCAAGACCAAAAGGAATAGTGCAGAGAGAGGTTCTGAGGCTGCCACTTTGGCACTTGGCAGCCACCAGACTCTAACTTCAACAGAGTCTGAGACTTCACAGCTGCAGGGACAATGGTGCAGAGAGAAAGGCCCTCACCAGACTGCTGTGGAGGAAAGATCTTGAAGGGAAATTGTGGTTTGGTTGTCAGTGTGGATGTTGTTGGAGTAAGATTTCAGTGTAAGACTTTCAAAATGTGTAACAGGTGCAGTCAGAGGCTGGGTATTGTCTAGACTTTTGAGAGTTGTGAGATTTAAGGCTAATTAAGTTGTTAATTATTGATGTGAATTAATAAATTTTATTGTTATTTTCTGTATAACTTACATTCCTCATGAATAAAGAAAAAAGCTGTTATATGTTACTCATATGTTATATGCTATATGAACCTTAAAATGAAGGTTCTTCTACCTGTAGTCAATGAATTTTAATAAAAAATAGAAATATGCTTCTTCTATCAAAATCTTCCTGCACCCACAGACCTAGAGATGGCAGAGAAACACATCACTTATACCACAATATTTCATTTTTGGAGGATTTTTTCTTTGTTTTACACAGCCTCCAAATTAACATGCAACTGCATACAATTTTCCCTACTATGAGTAATAAATGCCCAATAGATATCCATTTAGGGAGTTCCTACTTTTCTCCTGAACCAGCCAAGCCCTAACTCTGCTAAGCTGGGATAAAGCATGCCCATTTTCCTCATTCTTCATTCTTCTTCCACAGCTCAGTTCACTTAATGACTGATGGATAACAATAGCCATGGGGAAATGTAGCTATCGAACCCATCTTCCCTGAAAATCTGGCCATTCTCACAGGTTTTACTGTCACTGTCTATTGCTTTGAATGTAAAAGGTTCCATCTAATAGAATTCAGCAATTCAGGTGAAGGGTTTTCTCTGCAGGAATACTTTCAGTAGAGGTTTGTGGGAGATTTATTCTCAAATGTACTTAAAAAGTCAAAAAATTAGTCAATACATTGACGAAAGTTATTTAATAGTGAGAAGAGGGGGAAAATAATTTGAAACATATTTTTATTTGCTTTCAGCTTCTCATATGTTTGGCATTTCTAAAGAAAGAGGATTTCCTGTGTGAGGTCAGAGATTTTCTTTGCCCAGTGACCTATCTCCTGGAAACACTATGCTAAAAAAGGGGATTTTTTAAACTAGATCACCCATGCCCTCAAAAAGCAGTGTATCCATGACTGGCACTTAGAGATTGCTCAATCCATTCTTTAATCTCTTACAGTGGAGCCCTATAATGCATCTCAATCCAGTCTCCATATTGATTTCTTGTGTGTATCAGGTATGAAGGAAAGCACCATCAAAACTGAACAGCCTGATAAAATTTGTTTGTTCTCAGCATTCTTTTAATTAGATGGATGAGATGAAGGAAAAGTAAATAACAGCACAACAGGAGGGAAAGGAAAGTGAACTCCAAAGAACTGAGAGATTAAATCCAACACAGTGGAGTCCTTCAGCTGTTCAGCATCTCACAGGACATTGATCAGTGATGCACAGGGGCTTGGCCACTGTGATTTGGCACAGACACTGCCCTGTGCCAGGGAGCTCTCTGTGGCTTCTCCTCCCACCTCAGTCTCCAGCACAGGAGCTCACATGGATGCTCTCTGCCCTGTTGAAGCTCTGGAACTCTACTGGGGCTGAAGCTGTGCCTGCTGTGGGCTTGTTCTCTCTGTTTGCTCAGTGCCTGCTGTGGAAGGAGCAGAAGGTGTTCAAGCTGGCTGCCAAGTCCAGGGGCCTCCCTGCACATGAAAAGCTGCTGATGTGTTCCCTACAGTACCTGTGGGTCAATGCTGAAAAGCTGTTTCTGGAACAGAAAGTTGGTTAAAATTCCTCTATGTATAAACATCAGCTATTATCCTCCCGGTGTTCCCTCTCCCAGCCCCCCATTTCAAATGATAACAGGAAAAAAAAAATACAAGGATAAAATTAAGATTTTGCATCTTCACCTAAGGATATCCAAAGCAATAAATTGTGGAATAAATTCCATAGTATAAATACAGCTTTTGTAGGAACCTTTATCAAGAAGTAAACTTGATCTAAATATTCTAAGCTACTTTGCCAACAGAGATCTTTTTGACAGTTTATTTGCCTTTAGCAAAATCAATTTGTACACTGTGCACATTTTAATTTAAAATTGTTATTGTCCTCTGATTGCTTTGAGATTCATTTTGCATCTCAGCAATGAGTGTATTACCAATGTTTTTATTATGCCTTGAAACGTAACGAATGCTTTCTGCAATATTTTCCTCTGTCTTTAGCATGGTCTTCATGCAGTGGGGAAAGAAAAAAGGAAATAAGTGAAAAAGTCTTAAAGTGAACTTGCAGAATCAACATTCTGCTTTCAATTCTCATTCAGATGCCTCTGTACTAATTTAGCCCTTAGAAAGTTGGGTTTATGGAAAAAAATTGTGGCCTGTTTCTGAGATAAATTAAGAGCCATTCCTGCCTGTGCTAGAGACATCTTCAGAAATCTCAGGTATAACTCTTGATATTGGTGTGACTGTCTGTCCAAGGGCAGGAGTCACCATTTCCTTTTTACCACTCTCATTCCTGATTATTGAAAATTCCTCTGAGGAAGTCCCAACGTGCACAGAGCATGTGGGTAGATGCTGTGCTGCTCTCGCTGGGGATTCAGTTATTACAGAAAATACAAAGAATAAGAATTGTGGGTTTTCATCTGGAATCACAGATGGCCAGTTGGTGTGTCCAAGTGGATACTGATCTATGCAAGTTTTTTATTCAGCTCCATGGGATTTTCTCTCTTTTTTGGGATAGTGTAGAGGCAACTATTATAGCTCAAATCCACAAGTGAAGAAAGACTTGCAAGGAGATAATACTAGACAGCATGATACAATTTGAAAAAATGTTTGTACTTCCCAGTATTTTAAAATTCTTAGATGTGTAGTAGAAATAGTGATCTTTAAAAGTAGTTGCAGGATAGGAAGAGTGATCAGGCTTTGGAACAGGCTGCCCAGGGCAGGGGTGCAATCACTGTCCCTGGAAGTATTCAAAAACATGCAGATGTGGTTCTCAGGCACATGGTTTAGTGGTGAACCTGGCAGTGTTAGATTAATAGTTGGACTCAATGACTTTAGAGGTCTTTTCCAATCTTAATGATTCTATGGCTATTGTAATATTTTTTGTGGTTCAGATAATAATTGAAAAGGAACATGACTTATTTTAGCAAAGCAACTGATCTCAGGTATATTTGCTGCACTTCCCAGCCTTTTGGAAACAGTCTCCAGATGTTGTTCTCCCTTGTTGGGCTACAAATAATGTTTTACTAATAAAGATACACTGCTGGTCTGGCCTCATAGCTCACAGATTTCATCCTGCTCTGTGCAGTTTTCTAAGCAATTTAATGTATTTTAGTAGTTCACGTGTGACTGACATTTCAAACTATCAAAAATTGCCTAAATATGCATACTAAAAATCATCAGATTTTGGACTGCACCCTAATTCCTCTGACTAACAACATTTTAGGACCCCTGGTCCTGTTGCTACTGAGAGGCAATATTTGAGTCATGCAGTGCAGCATTACTGAGACAACAAAACCAAGCAAACCTTAAAAGCAGAAAACACAGATCCATGTCAGGGCAACTGTGCATCAGCAGGAAGCTAGCTCAGGAAAGAACCTCAGAATCTGCTAAGTTTAGATAAAATTCCTATTACAAATTTTACTTGGCTGTGGGGAATTATTGACTGGATATGAAAGCCTTTACCCATTAGGCTAAGAGGACGTGCTGTTTACAGTGACATTTCTGATCTCAGGGAGAACAGATCTTAGAGAAGCTTAGCTGGGGACTGCTTTCTTTTGCAAAGTTCACTCATAAGAAAACAAATCCTTGGAGTGCTAAACAGTCATTTTCAGTCATCATCCCCATCCTTTAAGTGGTTCAAGGCAACTTTCTTGGCAACAATTTATCAGGGCAGAAAAGTAGTGATGATTTCTCAGTAAGGTTAAAGGCTGCTAGATGAGCGACAATTAGATTAATTTTGTAAACATCTCCTAAAAGGTTACATCTATTGTTTGTTTTTAACTTGATGTTTAGTGTTACAGAACGTTGCTATAGGTTGTGGCCTGGAATTTTCACTTGCTTTGGCAGGTTGCTTAGAGCTGAATAACAAATTGTCTGTCAGATTCTAAGAAGAGAATTATCTCTGTTGTTTAAATGCCAAAATCCAAAACTAATGGTCAAAGCCCCACACCCAAACAATGTCAATTTGCAGACACCTAACCATCTGCCATATAGTAGAAATCCTTTTCCTGTATTGTTTGAGTAGGAAATTCTTGATGTACCTCAGTAAGACAAGGGCCTTCACATAATAATGCACAGAGTGCCACCAGCAAGCTACTGAGAGATACTTAATACCAAAATTCATGAAGAACAGGTGGAACCTGAGTACCCACAAGGACAGGGTCTTAAAAAAGGCTTCCTTCTTTTTTAATACAATTAAAATTCACCAGAAGATTTTGGCTATCAAAGAGCAGTTTAACTTTCGTCTATACACAATGATTGAGTTATTGCAAATCTTTTTTTTTTTTTATGTTAATATCATTATTCTTTTATAAGCAGAAAATTGGCCTATCTGAATATTTTTGAGAAGTATAATCAAATTATTATCATGAATTATTCTCAGTTCATAAGCCAAAAAAAGAAGATCCCTACCGGGTGGAGGATATCTTTTTTCCCAGCATTGTCTCTTATATTTATAGGAAAAGGAGTCATTACTGTACAAGAGGTGGTATTTGATGACACCATCAGTCAGAAGAAGTATCAGGGAAAAGAGCTGCTTCTGTTATAGTATGTCTGGGGACATTTGACTTGCAGAAAATTGCTCAGTAAATCAATTAATGCTGAACTTGGTTACTGATGGGTTCTGAACATCTATTTCCTATATAATATGGATTGTACATCACTGTCCAGTATTCCAGGCAAAGAATTACATATGAACTGATTTATAATTGGATTGAAGTGGATGTTATTTTGGTGTATCTGAACACAGACACACCTGAGGCTTTTCACTTTGCTTTCATTTTTCTCTCTCTCTACAATTTATTGCTACAGAAAGATTTCCCTAAACAGGCCATTCTGCAAAAGGATCTGAGTAGAGCTGACTATTGATAATTTAGGGCTCCTCACTGGGGCTCCTTCCTCTGGCTCCCACAAACAAACCTCCAGAGAGGCAGGTCCATCTCCCACAGGAGCCCCTTGTCTCCTTGTCACAGTGACGAGCAGCAGCTCCAAGACATGAGCCCACCCTCACTCAAGGTGCATTTACTGCATCCAGAGGGAAATCACTCGTGTAGTCTGATTTCCTTATCGTTGCTCATCTGGGAAATCGGACTGGAGAACAGATTGCAGGCTTGGTTTTGATATTTTATACACTTTTTGGGGGGAGGAGGGGTAGATTTTAGTCTGAGCCTTATGGTGATTTCATTTCATCCTTCTGAGAGGTTACAATGTATAAAATACCAGGGCTTGAGTTGTTTAAGTAATGTAAAAATTAAACAGAGTTTGTTTGCATGAAAAAAAGATGCTAAAGAGAGAAAACCCAAAAAAAAAAAAGTATGGTTACTTTGAACCTTTTCCATCTCTCAAGTTCATCAGATACTTACTGGACTCAGAGAGAATTTTTTTTTCAAAATATCAAAGAAGGAATCAAAAATATCAGTTTTCTTTGTACAGCCTGCTTAACCCTCAAGAAAGCTGTAGATGCATGAAGAATAGGTGGTTCAAGCTCACCTGACCTCAGATGGAAAAGAGAGTTCTAGCAAAAGCCAAAAATTTCAACAAGTGAGAATTTGGCCACTTCTTTCATATGGTCTTTTGTCAGAAATGCAGGAATCACACTTTTGTCTGAATTCGAGTCTCATCCCTTTGTCAGAAGTTGCACCAATGTCAGTAAATAAGGCCACAAAGATAAGGATCTGACCTTTAACATTCTGTTTCTTTTGAAATCACTGTTCAAAGATGGTTTTTCTATTTCCCTCCATTCTCCTCTTTTTCTTGCTTCCTCAAGAGGGATCACAGCATCCACATCTCCCCGCTGTGCACTGAGGCAGGCGCCAGCAGAAAGGTGAGCAGCTCTGTGGTTTCCAGCACACTGCTGCCCATACAGGTGTGAGAAAGGGACATTCTGGCCCAAGATATATGGGCTTCAATTCTACCCTTAAAAGCATGTTCAACCACAGCTTTAATGTCCCCCCAGCACAAGAAGCACAGAGTCCAACTGGAGCAAGGTCAGTGGGAGGCCACTAGAACAGAGCACTTGCCCACTGAACAAAATCTGAGGAAAGAGGACTTGTTCAGAGGAATTTTCAAGAGTGGGCCACACAAAGCTCAAAGTAACCTGGTCTGAGCTGTAACTGATCCTATTTGAGGAGGAGGTTGACAAAAGAGCTCCTGAGGCCCCTTTCAACCTGGGTTATTCCATAACTCAATGATCCCTTATGTTCTGCTATACACAGGTACCCAGTCCCCATGCTGTTATTGTCATCAAGAACATCAGAGCACATTTTTCTTCTTTTTAACCTCATTGTGAGATTGTCTTGCATTGTTCCCCCTACAAAAGGTCACAGGCCCTGCCTCTCCTGGTGGGATGGCATCAGACCCATGTCCTATCACTGCCTCTTTCTGAGCCTCTTCCCTCGCTTAGAGAGGCTCCTAAACTGGTCAGAAGCACATCTCTCTTCACTGGGGGAAAGTTAAAAAGAAACTCTACTTTATGCTGCTTCAAATTTAAAAAAACCAAAACCAAAACCAAAACCAAACCCAAACCAAAACCAAACAAAAAAACTCAAATAAAACCCCCCCCCCCAAAACAAACAAACAAACAAAAAAACCCCACAACCAACAAACAACTAGTTTAGTATTTTTTTCCTACATTTTTGTAGGGGGTGTTTAAGGGATTCCTTCATAGTGCACAAAATAGGCAATATTTAATATTTATGTCTCTGATAGAAGCAATTGAGCTGAAAAATAAAAAAAATTATTGTCTTCCACAGAGAGCTTAAGTGTCTCAGACTGCCCACTATAACTGTGTGGTCATTGTCCTGAAGGGTTGAGAGGCAGTTTAATATTGTCAGGAGGACAGCAAATGAAAATACACCCCAGATTTTCTCAATAAAGCACAAAAGGGTTGCCATCCAATCTGATACTCCTTGTGGCTGGTGGTTCCTGGACTGAGGTTAGGTTTCCCAAGCTCTGCCTCCCTGATCATTGCAGGTTAATTGGAACCTGGAGTCTGGTGCTTCATCACACCCAGATACACAGCAACAGCTGGAGGAGTCTGTCTAATAAACTGCACTGGAACATTATACACATTTATTTCCATCAGCTTCTGCTTGCAGTAAACCATAACACAATTTAATTCTATCTAACCTAGTTGGGGTGAGGATTTATCTGATGCCAGTGTTACAAACAATTAACAAGGCTGAAAATTACTATTCCATTGATTACAGGTTTGAGATTTTTAAATTTTTTTCTCCTTAATCGAACCTTATCCAGGTTCCATGTTGCCCTTGACTGGGCATGACATAAATCACTTTGTGCATGTAGCAGCTAACTTTGCTGCTGGCCTTTCTGGTTCACTGGGGAACATTTCAATGTGCAGATAAAGGAAATCAGCTCAGGTGCTGTCTTCCACTACAAATCTCTTAAATGCCGAAAATCATGTTTGGATAAACAGGCAGTTAATAAATCCCAGCCCTTGACACTTATTGACTAAAGTTCCAGAATACGTAGATCCATTGCTGGTGGCTTACTCAAATAATAAGGTGAAAGGAAATCCCTGTCTCAGTGCTGAAGATCTGTGATCTGTCTGCCCTGAGATTTGGCAAGGAACTGGCAACAGGTTAGGCTGACATTTCCCTTCAGAATATATTTTATTTTAAGAGTAATATGTGTGATTAAAACCAAGTAGAATTCTAAAAATTTCCTGTGTACTGGGGGAATAGCTCTGTTCTTCAGAAACTATTCAATCAGAACTCTTTTTTTCTTTCTTTCTTTCTTTCTTTTTTCTTTC
>VWYP01009945.1:205910-223394 GCA_013400435.1 Pycnonotus jocosus | reverse complement strand
GCCACGTGGTCTGAGGCTTGGTAAATGAAGAGCGGATTCTGCTGTGGTTTAGGAAGATGTTTATTCCATGGGGATGGAAGGCAGAATGAATCAGAAAGAGCTTTGGACCTCTTTATGTCACTTTGGGTGAAACCTGAACCAGGGGGGTCTGGATCCAATGGGGAAGGTAGAAAGGCGTGGTCAAGGCCAAGGGCTCTTTACACCACAATGGAAAGGGTGGCACCTGAACATCTTGCCAATAGGAGAGGATCAACCAGGGTGATTGACAAGACAGGGTGATACCACCAGGGGGTGGGATAGGGGGTGTCAGGGAAAAGGGATGAACCATTTATAAATCCATGATTATTAACCGCAACATTGCACGATGCTTCCAGCAGCTTATGGGAGCAGCTTCTACATTCTTAAAGCTGAACTGGCTATCATCAAAAAGCTCCTTCAAAAAGTCCCACTGGCATTGAGATTTAGGCATGATGCCTCCTAAATTTATGCCACTCTCTTAGTCAAAAATCAGCAATTCCAGTAAACTTTTGCTGATACAGACTTGACACAGAAGGAAATTTTATAAACTGGGTGTTCATGGATTGCATTTGAGACAGCTGCTCTGCTACACCTTTGGAGTTGCTGTTTCCTTTGATTCTCCATCAGATTTGGGATAAAAATGTTCCATCACTGCTTTTCCCCTTCTCATTCATCAGCTGACCTGCAAGTTCCTTTTGAAACAAACTCATCAGTGCTGACTGATATCTCAAGGTTATCAGGTCTTGTATTTTGATTAAGAATCCAGTCAATGACAGGTAAGTCAAAACAAAACCATTTCCAGCTCCCATGGTTGCACACCACAGGACTAACAGCTCCTTTTTTTGGCATTATGCAAATGAGACTGTGCATATACATAGAGATAAAATATGCTGAGTAAGAAAGCCTTGCTGCTATCTACTCACTCTCCCAAGTAGAATATCACCCTTAAGTCAGAACAAAAAATTATTTAAAATACTTCAGCAATAAAAATAATTGAAATGTATTTCTTCAGTTGTGTATTTTAAAAGAAATTTACTTCCCTGTCTTTGAAGACACTGTCAACTTTCTCAATATAAACTTCCTTTTTAACTAATGATGTAGAGAAGAAAATATTTATGAGGAGATGAAGGGAAAATCCCTCGTTTCTTTAGGATTTGGTTTCCCAAACCTTTCTAGAGCAAACTTGTTTAGCTTGTCCATTTATCAGCCTTTCAACACATCCTTTGTGTTCTAATTTTGCCATCTGTACTTTGGGATTTTTACAGTTGTCAGTATTCCAAAGACTTAGTTTTGCAATTAATTTGGAGAAGACAAGCACTCTGCAATACGTAAACTTTGGACTAGAACAGCTAAAGATGGAATAAATTATATTCAGGAATTTATTTCATGAGAAAAAACATCTTACAGGTTGTCTTGTTTTCCATACACCACATTGACAGGCAGCGTTTAGAATTAATTATGTCAAGATAAAATCAGCACAGTGATTGAAGCTGTGAACCATGCTCTAAATGCTCCTTTCCATTGTGTACATTCAATTATTTTTGCTGCTACAGATTTTGAACTACATGCAAACAGTGAATCTGGTGCTGTATACAAACCAGTCTTTCTCACCCAGGCTGTGCTGTAGCCATTTGATACTTTTCTGGTCTTTTAGACCAACTTTGGAAAATATACAAGGAACTCCTTGGGAAGTATGAAAACACCATTTGGCTTTTCAAAGCTTTCAAAGCTGCCAATGAGAAAGATGCAGCTTGTGAAGCTGAGGATCACTGTACCACCCTGTCAAAGCTCAGTGCACCTGATCACCTGCTCTTCTCCTGGTTCCCTGGATTACCTATCCAAGGTAGGTGGTTTGGGGTCTCTTCCTACCCCCAAATCCAGTAAGAGAATCAGGAAGGGTTTGGAAACATGCTCTGAGAGAAGAAGAGGGACTCCAGTGGTGGTAGAGCCAATTTAGGCACATCCCTGATGTGGACCACAGACTCAAATGTGATAGCAACTGGTCATTTGTTCTCACTGTCCAAATCTCATGTTTTGCAAACACTGCAGCTATTTTTGCACAACAAGGAACATTGTTCCATGTAAGTTTGTCATGTGCTCCTGGGGTTTTTTTGCATTTCTAGTACTTAGGGTGTTTCACTCCAGTACCTGGTGACAAATGAAAGATTGTTTGTATGTGGAATATTTCACTCTTCTCAGTCCCAAATCTAGATGCTGGCAAACACTCAGGAAGGAAACATAAGTTACGCCTGTTTCCCAGTCATTTCACCTGTGACTTGATCTGCTTCAAGGAAGGAATTAAGATGAAAACTCACTGCTGTAATCTGTGTGTGCAAAAAGGCAAAATCTGCTGCTGACTGTCCCATTTAGAAGATAGGAGTCTTCTCCTGAATCCAGAATTCCCTTCACCTGAGTTGTAGTAACTAGAGCTGTGGATTAAAACCTCCAACTCCTCTAATGATCTAGCTAAGGCACGCTGATATTGAATTATACACACTGTGATTTTCTCCTTATATGAATTCTTTTTTTATAAGCTACTCTGGGGCTAAGAAGGCGAAGATCTCAGAATAAAAAACATATTTGAAGTAACATTTCATCTTCATCGTTAAAATCAGGTGATGGGGTATTCTGTCTGTAACTCGGTTCTTTCATAGTATTTTGATGTGCTTAGAAATTCGGGACTGGATTTTGGATGAGGACAACTGTTGGCAGGGTGCTGTTATTGAACTATTGTGGCCTGAGATGGAAAAAAACTGCCTTGGTCATCTGTTCCTTCTCATTGCCAGGCCAGGATTAGTCTTCATTATTGCACACTTGGCTAATGTTTTGTTCTGTTTTTCTTCTTGCCAGACCACGAGTTTTGGAATTTTTTCCTGGGAGATGTTTATTCTGGCTAATAAAGCTGCAAAATTAAATTAAAACTGAAGATGTTCAATTGTGAATCACTGTGTTTCCCACAGATGTTTATGTGCCTACTGGCTTAAACAGCAGGGAGTGCTTAGGTTTGCTTTTCTTTATTTTTGAAGTGCATTTAAGTTCTAAGGGTAGCAAGTAACCAGATGTCCCTCAGTGTGGGTGCTGCAGGTCTTGCCTCATCAATCTGGGCATTGCTTTGTGAGCACCACCAGGATCCCACAGGCTGGTGCTGATCTCACAGAATTATCTCTGCCTGGAAGGACAAACCAATAACTCAGAGCCAGCTCACCAGGTCACTATTTCAGACTCAGCCAGGAATAACTACCTGACAGCTTTTTGGAAAGCAGGGCTTCTGCAAAACAAGCTGATGAACTCAGAGCACTCCAAAGAGGTGCTCGTATTTTAGAAACTGTCCCCAGATAGCCTGAAAGAGCACGATAAACATACACCAACCTAATGCAGTACTGAGTGCCAGCTATCTGGCCAGTGATGCATGCCCAGAAAATCCTGTGTCTTTACCTGAAAACTATAGCCTAAGTCATGCTGATATCTTATTTTAGACCAGCAGGCTTGGGGCAAGACGTTAATAAACATGAAAACAGGGCATCATCCAGGGCCAAGAGAATGAGTGTGGGACCTCTGACTCATAGCTGGAGGAGCCAGAAAGAACTGATATCTCCAGCCCAATTGTTGCAGAATCCCTGTTTCTCCTAGTAACTGGAATAGAGCAGCCAAGAGTAAATCCTGCAGATGGAGAGAAACTGAGCAAAAATGGTTTTACGGGAATTTTTCTACAGTCTGTATTCATACTGACAAGGACTAAGGGACAGCAAAGGGCCTTCTGTTGTCATCTTCCATTTATTTCCCTGTTACAGCCTTGGGAAGAGCATTGCAGCTTCCCTGCAATCCCCTAGGGGATGCAGGCAAAAGCTGTGACAAGGTAGGATGGGATAACTCCTGGTTGTGACATTGAAGTCCTGTGCCACTGACCCACAGGATCCCAAGGGATCCTTGTGTGGATGTACCAGCTCAGTTTGAGCTGCAGGGGTGCATTGGATACATGAATCCACAACAGGGATTTTGTAACACCACTCACAGCCTCCTCTCAGGATGGAGATTAATCTGTGAGCGTGTCTGGCATTTCCAAATTTTGAGGACGGGAGTCTCATCCAGTTCTTTAGCTTTGGGCACAGCTCATGCAGCCCTGAGGCAAGATCCCAAGAGAAAGTGGTTGCTGTGTCTGCTGCCGAGCCTGCAGTCTTTGGGGGAAATTAGCAGGTGATATAGTTCAGTCACAGTCCCTAATAAAGCAGCTCTTAACTTTGCCCTTTGATTAAAATGCAAAAGCATCTTCCGGGAAGGGTCTGGAATGCTCTTCTATTAACAGATGATGCTGGGCCACCTGTGCTGAGCTGAGGATGAACTTTCTAGCACCTACCTCGACAACAAATAACATAAGATGCTGTTTCTCTAAAGCCCTGACAGGGAAGATAAAATTCATAAAAGGAGAGTTATTTGAAGCAGTGTTGTCTAAGCTAAAATAATCCACCTATTTAAGAGAAGGACCAAAGGATTAAAGCAAAAAAGCTAAACATTCTGTTACTGTGCTGAGCACAATCAGTGCCCACAAAATGTCCCTGAGCTCACCAAACCAAGGGCACTCAGGGCTGAAGTAGAGCACTCAGCACATTGAAGGAGGAGGCTCTAAATGTGCTCTTTATTAGGATGATAAACTCCAAAGGAGGTACAGAAGGGAGCATATTTTTTAAAATGCAGAATTCTGAAAAGTTGTGAATAGCTTCATCAACCAAACACATGAATATTAATATTCATACACTCATTTCTAAAGCAATTGCTGGTGAATCAAGTTGGTATTTTCAGAGCAGGATGCAAGGACATTTCGTTTAATCAAGTTTTTTAACTGGTTCACTAATTAGTTTCCCCCAAAGCAGAGAAGCTCAAACAGTGTCATTGAGGCCTGAATGAGTGAGTTCTGAAAAGATCAAGCCTTGTGCTTTTTTCTTTTTTTTTTTTAAACCTGATTATTGTGCATATTATGGTTGCCTAAGATGGCTCCCTATAGCTAATGAAAATGAGTTATTAACTTCAGGGGATAGGGAATAAACTGTAGATCCCCATATGAAACTTTTGAGGTTTGTTATATGCCAAAATTTGCCAAAATCAGTATTAGTGCACTAGCTGCATTTTCAGTGCAGAAAGATCAAGTGAATATTAAATCAAATAGCCCAGGTGCAAAAGAGAATAGTACATAAAGGTGCTGCACTTGGTAGAAACATCCAGGTACATACAGGAAAGCATCTCCATGTCTCTTTCAAATATGTATAAATAAAGCATATTCTTGTGCCAATATTTATGCTTCACAGTATCATGACCACAAGAACAATTTTGCTTTAAGCAATTTTCCAGGCCTTTTTCTATCTTTTCTAAATCACTGAAGTGGAAGCTATTGAACCATGTAAGCTTTAAACCAAAGTTTTCAAAACTGGAGACCTGGAGAAAGATGCATGAAATTTTTGCACAGGTATTTAAACAGATTTGCAATTGTAAAAGTGCATGCTGAGTACATCTGGGAGCAATTTGCCCAAAAAAAGGTGTTGGAACCTCATATTTGGCTGTTTACAAGAGGGAATTAGATGCCCAGAGGCAGATTCTAGACATGTGAACATCGCATATGTCTCCAACGGAGATGAACTTTGGGCCTGTTTAGCTTTTATGTATTACAACTGAGAGGGGACCCTATGAGTACTTAAAAGTCAACTAAAACACTTCTCAAAGCATTAATTTGACCCATTCAACTTTGCAAAATCAATTCTCTTTCAACAGATTTGTCTTTGAATCCTGGCACAGGGACTGGGGACTATTGCACGGTGTAAATCACAGAAGAAACTCCACTGAGGATTTCTGAAAGGTCAAAGACTTTAAGCCTTACCTGAATGCATGCTATTGGCTAAGTTTAAGCACAGTATATGGATCTCTGTGACTCCTGTTCTTGGCATCTCACAACACCCAAGCCTTCTATGAATTCTGAATGCCAAGACACGCACTAAGAATCAAAGTGTCATATATATAGATACCTAAAAATTCAGCAATGTGATAGCCTTGTTCCCATTTTTTAACTCATTCACCTTTTCCATAATCTTAGCCAGAGCAAAGACCTATCAGCAGTTCCTTTAGTAAACAAAATAGTTGTGACTGAAACAGGGCCCTAGGAAATGATTTTGTTCTCTTTCCAAACAACAATCTTCAGTTAACTTCACTCTGTGATGGTGGATAGAAAGCCATATTAATTTAGCCAGTTTTATTCATAATAGTTAGGAAGAGGTAGAATAATTGCTCTTGATAACAATCTGTGTCTCAGGGGTGGGATCTGTGAGCATTTGCCACTCAAGAGGATGGGAAGGTCTTTCTTTCACCTGAATGATTTAATGACATCCAGGAAGAAGATATGATCAAAGCCAGCTTTAGTTTCTCAGCTCAGGAGAGATTTGAGGGTGTGGGCTCTATGGAAAGGGGAGGTTGTATCTTCAGCAGGAGAGAAGCAGAGTCCTCAGGTTTTTATCTCTGACCTGCAGTTTTGAGTTTCTCTTCCTCTCTTTTGCTTCATTGAGAGATCTGTATTCTATAGCAGTCATGTAAAGAGCCTAACTCTCATTTGGCCCTTGTCCATGTTTAAGCTGCTGAAGAGGAGAAGAAAGAGGTTTGGATATGAAAGATTTGAGAACAACCAAGCTGAATGCATCAGGTTTAACCAAAAGGTTTAATCAAAAATCATCAGGCTTCATTCTATTGAGTTCACTGGGCATGGGATCAGACCTCTTCCAAAACAGTGAACTAGGACTCCCAGAATAAATTTTCCTACTATTCTTTTCAGAATTTATGCAGTATTTTAAGAGCTCTAAGGGAAGCTGACCCAGAAAGCCTAGTAAAGAGAATATAACTGCACAAGAATAGGTAAAATTGGAGTACATCCTCAGCTGAGTATGGTTTAATTAGATAAAATCCAAGATGTACTGGCAATCATTTAAAAGATAGTCTGCACACTGGGGGATGAGGAGGTAATTTACAAATCCATTGTTTGCAAATGCAAATGTAAGAAAAAGAAAGGCATGCAAGCAAAGCTCTGTGCTGCATTAGGAAGTTTAAACAAGGCAAGTAATCTAAATTGGGCTTAAAAGTTATAATACTGAGGTAATCCTTACATTTGAAAAGTGTGATACACTTGGAAGAAGCTGGAATTTAAAGATCTATTATTTACTAATAAGAATGTAAATGTCTTTAAATATTAAATTGCTGAGAGAAGTTTGGGAATGAAACAGGTCTTAGATGCAGGAGAGGAGAAATATATGTAAAAATAAATTATTATAATTATAATTATAATTTATATTTCTTGTCATATGATTCAGGAATTGGGAAAATAATTTCCCTAAAGGAAGTGACATATAATTAATAGGATGTAGTTGGAAGTTTAATTACATAGGGCTGCAGTAAGTTTCTTCCATGGAAGGTGAAGTTATTGGAGTGTTTTGTGAAAGGAGTACAGGAACTTTTCTTAATTTCCTGAACTTATTTACAAAAAATGTTTGGAGAATGATTAAGAAAAAAAATAGTCTTTTCAGGAATTCACATTGAAATTTTAGGATCTGTGTGTTACTGAGATAGAAGAGAAATGTTCAGAAAAAGTAAGGGAGATTTATTAAATAGGATTAAAGTTTATTTTTGAAACTGAGTTTATTAATGAAAGGTCATGGTATCAGTATGAATAATTCAATCCTCACAGATCTGCCATTTCATCTGGCCTAAAAAGCCCCATTGCACAGCCAAGCCTCTCCCAAGTGTGCTCAACATATGGGACAGCAGTTGAAAGTGTTCATAAAAATAATTCTACTGAAGAGATGCCCTTTGGTAGAGCACTCTGCCATCACAGCTGTGATAGTGGGGTTTCATCACTCATCATGCAGAGATCAAATACCCAGTACTTGTTAAAAAAAAAAAAAAAGTTCTTCCAGACTCGTATATCTCAGTGCAATTAACATCTGAGTTTCTATTTCAGTTACAGAGAAATTTTATAGAGTGTGATATGAAGGGCTTCTACCCACACTCTGGAGTGCTAGAAAGTCAGGGCTGTATGACTAAAACAAAAATATTTTTAAAATTATGTGAAGGTTGCAGCCAAAGGCAGATCAAGTGGAGATGTGAAGCCACCCTGGGGCCATCTCCCTGAGCTTTCCCTTTACTGTGGAGAGCAATTTTTCATCCTTGGGTTTTCAGACAAGAAAGGTCTCTGGCAGAGGCAGAACAGGACTGAATGAAAATAATTGGAGCAGGGTGAACCGGAGCTCTGCAGGAGGCTGGTTCAGCTGAGAGCATTTCCTACAGGCAGCGATCCTTAGGCTCCCTGCCTCCAGGGCAATGCACAGTGCTGTGCCTCCCTTCCTCTTGCTGCTCTACAACACCCACCTGTCAGCAGAAAACTGCCCTTCTTGGCAGAAAATGTTTTGTTCTGGCTGATTCTTGTGACTTGTTATCTTAGTTTGAAAGACAGGTGTCTGCCAGGGAGAAGCCAGAGACACCCTTGGAATGGAGAATGCAAACCCCCTTCCTCTGAATTATAATTTTGAAATGAAGGGGGTCTCAGGCAAAGGTATGGGGATAGGAATGGCAGTTCTTTACTAGTATGTGTAACAAGGCAAACAAAACAACAACGACAGCATTAACAACAAAACAGAAACAGGAGCCTTGTGACAGCCTTCTCAGCTGGGAAGGGAAGGGATGGAGGAGAGGCTTTGCCTCACAAAACCCTGGGACACTCTGACCCCGGTACTCCTGCAGGACTCTGAGGAGCACCGAGCTGGAATGGCAGGAATGAGCAGGAATCCCAGGCTGGTGGATGAGATGTATCAGAAGCTCCCCGGTGGTAGCTGGAACGGCAGGGGGATGTCCCGGCAGGGCAGGGGGTGCGGGGCTACAGCGCAGCAAAGACCCAGAGCAGCGCTGAAGATGCAGTGAGGGTGGGACAGCAGCGGCCCAGCTCCAGCAGGGCAGGAGAAGCGAGCTCAGGGTTCCTGGGCACACGAGCAGATGGCGGTAGCCCCCTAGGACTGGACTTTGGTGGTGACAGTGAATTCTCCAGGCAGTAAACAGCCTGGCTGTCCTCCTTCCGATGCTGAGAGCAAGAGAGAACAGCTGCCCCCAGCCCCACCCTTTACCTTCACCTTTTCCTGCCCCCAAAAACTCTCAATATCTTCCCTCTCCGTGTAGCCAGGTGCTGCACACTTCTCCTTTGGCCACTGCTTTGTTTTTTCTTAAGCATCCATAAATACTCAGTAGTTAGTTTCCTAGCAACTTATGGGGAAAAAAATTCTATAAGAAAAAAGAAATAAATCTAACCCCCAAGACTGGTAGCCTGCAAGCACAGTGGGTGCTCATGCTCACGGTGGTGTTATGAGCTTGCTGCTTCCAATCCATTAAGCATGGTCTGTAACAATGTGTGCCCTGTGGCTTCTTATACAAATGTATGTAGTCCATCAAACAATTCAAAAAAATAGAACTCTTCAAAGTTTGTAGAACTGACTTACAAATTATGTATGCTTTGTGGAATATGCACAGAAGGCGAGTTAACTAAACAGTTGAAAGCACACCATAAATTACATATGGATCAAAGCAGGCGTGGAGGTGCAAAAGAAAACAAGCCCTCCCTTTCCCCAAAACAGAGATGGGGATAATACTTGAAAGCAGTACAGCATCCAACAGTATGCCACAAGTTATAGAATTGGATCTAAAGTGCTGCAATGTATGTTCTTTGGGATAAAGGGGATTCAACAATTTTTCATTATCATTAATCTCCCAGAAGCATGTCTAAGAGAAAAATAGCAGCCAATAGCTAATTGGACATCTGCTTTAAAAAAAAACAACATTCATGTTGGGTTTGTTCCTGTTGTATTAATAAATATGAATGTGTCAGACAGCAGGGGCTGGAGATGGAATCTCTCTATGTACAGAGCAAACGCTGTGTGTCTGTGCCAGGCTGGACTGTTTAGCCTTCCTCAAGTATGGCCCTTGCCAAAGAAAAAGAAAACAACAATTTTACAGACATCTCCTGCAGTGTGGTCTTAACACATTTTTCTGCCACAAGTTGAGGTAGCACAAATGTGTCACATGTGTACAACGATCTTTAACAGGAAATGTAGAAGTAAACTGGCAGTGACCTTCTAGAATCTGCTGTTTCCCAACCCTGCAAATTCCCATCCACAATATTTTCTAAAACACTGTTCTTTTTGAAGAAACTATCTCTCCTGCCTCCCAAATGAATGAGTTAATTCATAGGCTTGTGTCCCAAAAGTTTCAGAGCAAAAAATCTGAAATCTTGACATTTTGACAGATTAATGTGCAGATCATCAAGTCTATCTGGAGATGCTGTAAAGTCAATTTTGTTTCATGGAGCTGCTTGTGGAGGTCCCACTGATCACAGGCACCACTGCTGGGAGCCACTCACTGGAAGCCCTGATCCTTGAGGGACAATTTCCAGGACTCCTCATTCACAAGCGACCTCTTTAAACCCTCCACATCCCTTGAGAATGGGACACACCCACCTTATCTCTTGCCTGTCCTAGATTTTGGAACCCTTAATCTCTCCTTTCACCCAATCACATCTGTAAGTGTTGCTACAAAAGATGAAAGCCCTACTTCTATTTCTCTTTCATACAAATACATGAACTAAACTGCACAAAGCAGAGGGTAAAGCTGTTTTTTTCTAATGCATAACAAGACTGACTTTCTTTGCCCAAGGAGTTCACTGTCTAAGGGTCATAGCTGGGATCTGAGGGTGACACCTCTGATGTAGGGTGAGACATACACATCTCAGTAGTGTTTTGTTGAGACTGTACTACAGAAGCATGAGAATTATGTCTGCATTTGTGCACATAATGTATCTATATCCAAGCAAATTGGGAAATGTATCTGAAAATCAGGGTTTTTTTCATTAATTCAAGTCTGAACAATGTAAAAGAATGATTGGGTTAATTAATATGCTCTAAAGTTCATTAGTATTTTCTCCAATAAATTGTGAGTCATTCATAAATCTGCATGCCAAAATTACTTGATTACTTTATTGAAAGAAACTGCAATGAGAAAAAGTTAGAAAACCTAATGAGATCAAAACTTGAAATAAAAGCTTCATACCCAGGAGATAACACTAATCAAAGCCTGATAATTATCAGCTTGATACTCCAAAGTCTTAATTGCACCCAAGTCCATGTCAGTTCCTCAGGAACTGCTGAATATCTTGCAGAACTGTAATCCTCTTAAAAATCATCAGGGATGGAATTTGCCATCCATGTTGCTGCTCTCAGTGGCTCTGTTTGTGGAGTGAGGCAGTGGTGTGAATGAGCTGTTTATTCTGCTTGTTTTAGATAAAGGAACATCTGAAAGATGGGCATAATTTTGCATTAAGGTTGTTTGCACTTTCCATGGAAACTGTTCTAAAGATCATCTCTAGTAGGCAATCTCATCTTTACAGAAACTGCTTGAAGGTATCTTTCCACAATTCACATTGTAATTTTCTTTGATTCATTTTTTTCCCCTCGAGTGGATTGCTAAAGACAGCTATACCTGTTCAAATAATATACTAAGAAAAATGCAAATTTAATGAGGACACTTACATGTCTGAATGAAGTGCTGGTAGGACAACACATTGAAAACCACAAACTTCAATATTTTCTCAGCTCTTCAAAATGGGTAAAAATATTATCAATGACAAATTACAGAGCTTGACCTTAACCTGATTGGATGAATATAAGAAAACCTCTTGCAAACTTTGTTTAACAATTTTTTAAGCAATGGGAGGCAGTTTTGCCAAAAGAAGCATAAATATGACTGGACAATTTGCTGTCCAGGGCTTATATATAACATGAAGTTTGCTTTTAAAAGTTGGCACCAATTATCTTTAGCTATTAACCTTGAAATAAAAAAAAAATAAGAAAAGAAAGTAAATCCAGCATTGCATCACAAATTCAGAGGCTGCAAAAACTTTTTGCACCATTGACTCAGATTCTCACAGATGAGAACTATTTGATCAGTTAGTTTGATTTTACCCTTTTTAAGGCACACTTCACTCTTCCATTTCTGTGCTGAGCTCAGCAAGTTACCTACGTAGTAACTTCCAGGGAATTTCACGTTCTTGAAGACTTCACAGACAGAACATTCAGCTGGCCTTGGTGATCAAAGCTTGCTTTCACTATGGATTTCCTTGGCATCAGCACCCAGCTATTAGGCTGCCTGTGGGGAGCCAACCTAATCTTCCTGTGCAGATGATGGAAGCAGAAATATTTCATCATGCCCCTACTCTGTCACTAGAAATGGGGCCATGAAACCAATATTCCTACTGTGCAGAGAAATGGTTTCCCCAGAAGGCAATATCCAGGGAAGATGATGTAGTGGTCCCTATTCAATCTGTTGTTACAGGTGCATCCATCTAAAGACGGCACAAAATTGCTTCAATAGCATAATTTATCCAAGCCTGCCATTTTCTAAGCCAGTGAGTATTGGGCTGAGACCATGTCAGACATTGTCTCTGCCCCTCATCTACATAACCAGCTCAGAGCCATTGAGGACTCAGGTGCCAAAGCGAGTGTCATTGCTGTCTCCTGCTGGGGAGCAATCAGCAAAGCTCTCAAGGGCCACCTGAGAGCTCTGACTCTGCTCAAGGACAGGAGCAGGTCCTTCTGTGAGCAGGACTTCATCACTAGAAACTGTGGCATCACTCTCTTCTGCTTGTGAACATTTGAAAATGCTTTTCAAGTAGCTGTGCTTTGGCTGATGATGTGGAGAACAGCCTTTCATGGTAAATATCACTGGAAAATCCTCCCCAAGGTAGCACCATGGTCACTTCAACAGAGATGATGGAGAAGCAACCCAAGGTGGAAGTAGAGAGTCCCAGACATCACCTCCCCCAACCAACACAAAAAGAAACCAAACCTCTCAGCTCCCTGAGATTTATTGGGCTTCACTTTAAGTCCACTAATTTCAATTAGAACCCTGGAACTAATTTCTCCTCTGATCTCCAGCATACCTCAGCTGCCTTCCTGGTTTATTGGCCCCCTCTCCTTTGACCGTAATTTTTTCTGGCTGTGGACCAGAGGGAACATTAAGCACCTGAATTTCCAAATTTAATTACAGTGTTTAAATAATGATACAGTGCATCGATTCCATTTACTCACAATGGCACAAAACAGCTTTAAGTATTTAACACCTGGGGCACTTCCTGTCTCAGTGCTCTCTATTTAATCACATTCTGCCAATTAGAAAAATCCCTAAGAGGCCGGTCTGTTTTCTACCATTAGAGAAACTGACTGCCTCAGGCACTACAGCAGCTTTTATTTAGTGTTTTTGTCCTGGAGAGAAGGATTTACTTGAAATTAAGTAGATGGTGTATTTGAATCTATGTATTGCACATGTACAACTCATTTTGAATTGCTTGGGCACTGGCACAGTCTGACCTGAGTTTATAACTGGTGCGTTTGTAAACTCTTTTTCTTTCTTGGTCTGCTTGCACAAAAGGACTCTGAGGTAGAGAGACATGGGTCTTTGTAGAGAAAATAATGTCCGGAGGGCTCAGAGCCTGTCTGAGAAGACAGTTACATGTTTCCTTGTACATGAGTGTCCATTCCCAAGCACACTGCATCCTCTCAGGCCCAGGATGCTGCCTGCAAGTGTCTGCTGCGGGCACCTGGTGAGGTGCTCTCAGTCCTCATGTCCTGTGAGGCCACACATGTCCTGCATCTTGGGCAGCTGCTCTGAGCTGGCCTGGGATCAGCTGAGAGCTGATCATGTTCTGTTCTCTGAGTATTTCCACATAACTCCAGCAAAAAGCCATCCCAGAGCTACAGACAACAGCAATACCTCAGCACACCTATGCCACAGAGCTTGGAGCTTTCTGATTTAATGAGACCAGCAGGAAGTTTTTCACTATGCTCACTCTTTCCCCAAGATTCGGGCCAGCTGAAATTCCTTGTCATGTTTCTTTACAATATCTGAAAATCCTTCCCTCCCTGTCTACTTTGGTCCTCTCTTCATTCTTCCTCCTCCTCTCTGCCTGAAGTTTATTTACAGACACTTCCCAAGATCATTCATGTGGAGGAAATATAGAGGGACTTTCTCTGCTGTACTTTTCCCCTCACTGTGCTTGGCATTTCACTTTCTGTGTTTTGCCAGTGAATCCCTGCACCCAGGGAAGCAGAAGGACCCTGACTCAGGTCTGGCCATATGGGGAGAACACAGGGAAGTTTGATTTGATCCTTCTGCCCTAGAAACCCATGGAAAAGTCTCTTTGATATAGACACAACAAGGTTGTACTTGTGTTTTCTCCATGTGCCAGTGAGGCCAGTGAGAAGTTGGAAGGAAAAGAAAGCATGGGAACTAAGAAAGGCAGATAAAAATGTATTTTCATTAATGGCTTTCACTTCTTGGAACTAAAATGACAGAGTTTCTTGCCCAAGTTTCCCATACTGGCTCAGCCAAACAATCCCACTTATGTTCTCCGTGTCACATTATTCAGTCACTTTCCTAAGAGAGGATAATTTTGCAGCTTCTTTGAATTGATTAATAGCAGCTTTACACTAATAACAGTGTCCTCCTGACAGCTCTTGATGCTACTTGTTATGTTGCTGTGGCTGCAGTCCCAGCATCATATCCAGTGAGAAACATCCCACCCCCAGTGCCCTGGCTGGTCCCACCAGCAGAAGACAAATCTCTTCCCTCACCCTTTGCAGTTGTAATAATGTCACATTTGTAATAATGTGAGCCTCCTGCTCACTATTCATTCACCATGCATGAGTTCTTGCTGCCACAGAGCCTCACAGTGGGTCTAATTGTTCATCTGCACCCCAGAACAGATTTACTCCCTGCAGACACTTCTTTTCTCTGTCTTTACCTTCCACAAGATCCATTATTGCCTCATGTTGCTCAGAGAATGTGCAATCAAACTGCTTAAAATCTCATTTGCCTTTCCTTGTAGCCATCCTCACACTTCTGTTTAATCCTTTGGAATGTCTTCAAGTTTGCTCTCAGCCTTAATGGTTCCTAATGGTTTCTGCCACCAAGGGAGTGCCCTTTGCTCCCTTGGCCTCAGCAGCAGGAGCAGAAGGGCTGAGGAACTGCTTGGATGTGCTCATGTCCCCTTGATTGGAAGTTTTGCTCCCCACATGAGTGCAAGGAAATTCCTCTCAGATCCAGCTGCTCGTTTTCCTGTTGAAAATGCCTTAGCAGACCTTGTCTGAAATAGGTTCAGCTTTACAAATCTGGTGTAGGTTATTCAGCTGCCCCTCTTCTTTTTCACAATTTCTCTGTTGTCTCTGGCATTACAATGTCATCTTTAAGATGAGACAGATCTTTTGAGATCTGCCTGTTTTGGGCCATCTCTTCTTTGTCACTGGAATAAGCCACTAAGTCTCTGTGCTGAAACCATACCTAAATTCCTTATGCCATATTATATCTTAGACAACAAAAACCTTTTTCCTGATTTTTGTATTTGCCTCCTCTGAAGCTGAATTCTCATCTTCCCCTTTGTTAATTTTTCTAGTTTTTAGGATTTTTAGTTTTCTGGTTTTCACACTGGAAAGATCTGGAGGCAGTAAAGTTGTTTATGGGGTAATTTTTTTCTAAATACTTGTATTTGCAATAGGATTTTTAGTTCTCAAATATAAATATTAGCAGAAAGGTGGAAGGAAGAGCCATAATCTCTTGCTTTGTAACTTTAATCAGCTTCTTAGGTGCCGCCCTTATTAAGAATAACATTTATTTATTCACCTTTTCTAAATTATAGTTTCATATTGATGCTGTCACTCTTCTTGTGCAAATACTACCAGAATAAAAAGGTGTAAAGCATTTCCATTCCATTTGAGGGCCTTTTATATATCCCCTTACCACTCAGATGTGAATGGCCATACCAGGAGCACCATCTGGAAACTCGTGGGCAAACATCCACTCCTCCTGCTTCCCAGGGCAGATCTCCAACCTGAACTGATGGAAGGCTGAGGTGTGAACAGCCCCTCCATCTCAATGGAGTCTTGAATCTTAAGATTAACACAGGTGGAGGAAGAAACCTTTTCCCAAAAGGCTTTGGCATGCTCCCATCATTTGTAAATGGATTTACTGTGATGCTTTGCTCCACTCAGCATATTTGCATGAGCAAGTGGTCTATATTTAGTTTAAAGAGGGGCTGTTTGTTTAATGCAACATGAGGCTCAAACTTTACACATGAAGACCACAGACCATGGCTAGAAGTTGCAATTGTCTTTTATCTCTGAGCACATTTGACATCTCTGCTGTACATGGAGCATTTGAAGAAAATCACAGGGCTCCAGTGCCATGGGGAGCTTGCAGTGAGGTGAGCTACAACTGCACACTGCAATTTTTCACAAGGTTTTTGCTGGAAAATTTCTCCAGAATATAAAAGAGCATAAAACATCACACTCATCTATTAGCTTTGAAAAATAAAAGGCACAAAAACAGCAAATGAAAGTTGGAATATGTGCATATATTCAGGGCCTCCAGAGGAAGGGGCATTGAGGACTGCTGGGAATCAGGTTCAGGAAAGACCTGATCGAAATTTGTGCTTTTGGGAGGAGGGAAGGGACACATAGATTGAGGAAACCTGCATTTTATTCAGAGAAAATTATATTTTTCTCCTTTATCTCCCTTCTTTTCTCCCAGGGCCATGGGCATTCATTCACCCTGCTCTGTGAGATCATGTGTTGAAGAGGAATTGGCACAAGGGGTCATTTCCCCAGCTCTTTTCTCTTGTAATGTCTGCCCTACATTGCAGGGCTGGTCTTGGTTGGAGCAGTTTGTACACTTGGTCTCTGCCTGGGCTTTATCTGCTGGAGAAATTTTCTCCTTTGGCTGGTTACAGAGAGGGCTTGCAACTGAGACAAAGCTGGCATTTTATACTCTCATTTTTAGGATTTCTTTTTTTTTTTTTTTTTTTTTAACATTACACAAAGGACAAACTGATTTGTTTCCCAATGCATGAAGCTTTTTATTATTGTTCATATTTCAAACCCATTTTGTGGAGGTTCACACATTTCATATGAGGATAGATCCCCTGGGTTTTACAGTGTAAGTGATGGCACAACTAGCCAAAGTAGCAGTCACAGCAACATGGAAAGCCAGAAAACAAACAGGCTCTAGAGACTGCATTCATAAAACAAAAGGAGGCAATAAACAACATCAACAACAAAACATTCTCAGAAGCTGGGTATTTCATTTCTGATGGCATCAGCTCCCACACAGCCAAAATATATAGAAAGATGTAATATTTTGCTACATAAGGTTTTTCAAATAATAAATATAAGCACTGCTATTCTCTCTGGAACTGTTTATTTCAGGGACGTGGGAAAAAAATGTGTCCTTTCTGGAAAATATTAAAAACAGAAGCAATTTCTTCTTGTAGAGAAACTAGTAATACTCACTTTGTTTCTGAGTTTTCAGGGCACTCTAGTGACCATTGAATTTTGCTTTTAATCAGTACAAAAA
>VWYP01009945.1:109289-205791 GCA_013400435.1 Pycnonotus jocosus | reverse complement strand
TTGTTTAAACAGAGAGTTTAAAATTGGATGCCCATTTTCAACTGCTCATTTTGTTAGATGACAATCTCTGATTATGGGTGTAATACTTCCCAAATTCTAAACAGTTCAAAACATTAGTTAATATCCTATTTTTGGATGTCTGTCAGTCTGACAGGATTGAGGCACACATTTGCAATGAGCTCACAGTATTCTGCTGTCGTTTGGGGTTTTTTTTCACTTGTAGTCAGGCCACAGAAAAATAAACTCCTCAGAGATATTGCTGCACATATAATGAAAAAATGTATTTTTTCCATGAATTTATACTGTACCCACCTGGAGTAGTGCATCCAGCTCGGGAGCCCTCGGGGTGTTCAGTCTGAGAGGCAGAATTATGGATCATATTTCTGGAATGTGAAGGATTTTAAATTGTGAGAGCACCACTCAGAGGTGTTTGTGCCAGGGTGCTGTGTTCCTTGATGATGAGGTCCAAGACATAGGAGTCAGAGAGGCTAGAACAGGTCTGAGGATGCCCAGGTGTGCATGGACCACTCTGGTGTCCTGCACCATAAGGAGATTCCTCAGGTTGGCAAGCAGAGAGGGGTCATCTAAGTAGAAAGTGTCTAAGTGTGATAAAGCTGCTTCAGATCATTGTCTGTGAATAGGGATGTGGTCTTCCAGCAAGCCCAGGTACAGTGGAGAACAAAATCAGTGATGGTCCTGCATGCCCACCTGGGTGTTCCACCTCTGAAAGGTGCAATGTCTCCTCCAGACAGGGGTACCTGCCTTCTGCTGCTGTTTTCTATTTTCATATGAAGTACTCAGATAAAGTACAGATTGTCATGCTCTAGAAGGTTGAAAAAAAAAAAATATATATATATAGACACATATATATGTATATGAAAAAAGCATTTATAGCATTCTCGGACTAATTGGAGAGAAATTATTTGACTGCAAACATTTTATAAAGGAAAATCTGCCCAATATTTACTTAATCTGTGTAAGCCTCTAGTTTGGACTGGAAATTTTGCCCTCTTCCAGGGCAAAATTGGTTTTTTTGGCATTAAAAGGGGGGAAAAATGGCTCACAGGTCACTGAAGTTCATGATTGCTGAGCTGAGAGTTCAGATGTTATCTATGATTGAAACACCTTCTTTCCATTCTGATTAAGGGAAATATCTTCTGATTAAACTTACTATTGGCTTACTATTGGCAACAAGTTATTATGATAAGAACTGCATTACTATCTAGGATGTCTGCATGCACCTCTTCTACAACCACAAGCAATCCAGACTTGCATTTCAGCAGATCAAGCCATAGCAGGCAGCAGGGTTATTTTTCTCTCCAGATAACACTAAGCAGCTAATTAGTGGGGTGAAATTTATGTATTCCATATTGAATCCATAAACAGATTATGGCATACAGGCAAGTTAACATGGCATTCTAATAGGAGAAAGAGTGCAGTGGAAAGTGTCTACACTATTCCAATCATGTCTTTATCTTGCAGCTCCTCTGACATAATTAAAATTTGTTGGACTATTTATAGGTAATATTAAATCTGGATGAACACAAATTTATTAATTAGATTTTCCCAACAGATAAGTTGTCCTCAGTGGTTTGTGCTATGTCAACATCACAACATTGTTCCCAGCATAGGCTGTAGGATGCAGACATTCACCCACTACCCTTATCCAAAACAATTACTTCACACACCAAAGAGTAATGAAGGAATTGTGAAGTGTTTCCCCCTTAGCTGTAACCAACAATATCAAGAAAGATCAAAGGAAGGCTTTTCCCCAGATGTCACACTCCATTTCCACTTCATTTCCCCTTGCTTGGTTTGATTGATGCTCCAAGCTAGGGAAAAGAGCCTTATTTCTTTTCTGAGCAGGTTTTCTTTCTCAAGTGTAAACAAGCAGAGATGTGTAGGCTGGGTAGCAGAAGAAGACAACAAGCTAAATTCAAATTAAGGATATCAGAACTGAGTACACCCCAGAGACCTGTGGGAGTGAGAAAAGCAACAACATCTCTGAGGCTGGCCACCCACACTGGTGGTGTGATTAAAGTCCAGAGAGATGGGCTATGTGTGGCAACCCTATAAATAGCATGTTGCAAGTATAAACAGCATAATGTGTGCTCTCTCCTGGTCAGGATGTGGAGCACAGCAGTGCTCAAGCCCAGTCCTAATCCTGTGCTGCCCTTCAAGCAAGGCAAGAGGCATTTGAGCAGAGCACAAAAAAGGAGGGCACTACGCAGTCATCAAGGTCTGACATTTTTGTTTAGCCTGAGAATTTCAGGTATCCAAGTCCATGTATGTCACACATTTGCACAGGACATCTTGTAAAATACAGACATTTGAGATTTTGAGGAGACACATCCCTTCCTCCTTGATGCTCAGCTCCCTTTCACCCTTCCAATTCTCTCCTCATCCCACTGAGAGGAAGTGAGTGAGTGTCTGTGTGTGCTTAATTGTCATCTGGGATTAAACCACAATAATCCTGCTGGTGCTCAAAGGCTTTGAGGTAACAACAGATTTGGTTGGAATGTGCTCAATCAAATTTAAAGTCTTGTGCTCCATAGTGGCTGCTTTCGGTTTTGTGGCTTGCCAAGGTCTTTTCTGCTTCTCACTCCAGCAATGGGGAAGTTGGGGGTGCATNTTTCACCCTTCCAATTCTCTCCTCATCCCACTGAGAGGAAGTGAGTGAGTGTCTGTGTGTGCTTAATTGTCATCTGGGATTAAACCACAATAATCCTGCTGGTGCTCAAAGGCTTTGAGGTAACAACAGATTTGGTTGGAATGTGCTCAATCAAATTTAAAGTCTTGTGCTCCATAGTGGCTGCTTTCGGTTTTGTGGCTTGCCAAGGTCTTTTCTGCTTCTCACTCCAGCAATGGGGAAGTTGGGGGTGCATAAGAGCTGGGAGGAGACACAGCCAGGACAGCTGACCCCAACTGACCAAAGGGATGTTCCACACAATATGGCATCAACAGCAGCATGTAGAGCTGAGAGAAGAGGAAGGGAGGGGGAACATTCAGAGCGATGGCCTTTGTCCTCCCAGTTCACCGTTACATGTGAAGGAGCCTGGATTTTCTGGAGATGGCTGAGCACCTGTCTGCCCATGGGAAGGGATGAATTAATTTCTTGTTTGGCTTTGCTTGCATGCACAGCTTTTGATCCACCTATTAAACTGCCTCTATCTCAAACCTCAAGATTTTTCACTTTTACCCTTCTGATTCTCTCTCCATGCCACCACAGGGGAGCAGAGGAGTGGCTATGTGGGGCTTGGTTGCCAGCTGGGGTTAAACCACAATGCTATTTTTGTCAAATAGTCTATTCCATGCTCACAAATTATGGCTGGAGGAAGCAGTGACCCTGCTGCCAGCCCAGTGATCAATGCACACCTCCAGAGACTGTGAATTCAGGTTTGCAGCTCCCTCCAGCTGAGATAATTCTGCCTATGCTCCTCACAGCCCTATCCTTATTGCACACAACCCTCTTGCCACTGCTGCTTGGGTTCAGCTCAGGACTGACTCAGGGGAAGAACAGGCAGAGCTGAATCCGTGTCTCTTGTGGAGCCCATTGCACAAGACTCTCGTTGAGACAACGGGGCAGGACATCACTACCTCTCACAAAAGGCAATTCTGCCTTATTGACAGCACCAAGTGCAGCTGCAAGAGTAACCACTAAATAATACAGAATGTAATATTAATGTCAGTTAACTAGGAAAAAATCTTAATATACAGGAATTCAATTTAGCTTGAGTCCTACCCAGTGACTGAAGGACAAGAAAAGGGTAAATGTGCATTAGATCATAACAATGATGATAGTTTTTCCTAATAAAATGCATTACTGTCATCAGAACCACTTGATATATTTACAACCAGGTCTCCATCGTCCCTTTGCATCTGCTGTGACTTAATTATGATGGTAGCATCAGCCTGTTAATATTGTTTGGAGCTGGCTTAATTTGTCTTCCATAATTTAGGCAAATTACAGGGGGTGAGAAGGGCTGAATGAGTAACCTTATTAGCAGAGAGACTTTCTCCAGGATGCAGGCTAGATGAAGGTTAAAGGAAAAAGATTATAGCAAAACCAAAAGAAAGCTAAATATTTCAGACTGAAGCTTTCCCTTTTACATGGCTTCTCTCATAACAAAAAGTTAATTTACTTGATCCCATGCTATAATCAATATTTTTTATTACTTTTTCTTTCCATTTCTGTTTTCGGTCATCAGGTCAGTACTTTGTTGACAGGATAATATATGAACCTTGCTCAATGGCCATTATTTGTATTTACAGTATTGTAGATCATCCTTCCATAAAGGAAAAGAACAATAGAATAATGTTTCTGAAAATTACAATGTCCACATTATAGCTTTTCCTCCTCTTGAAAAAAAGAAAAAAAAAAAAAAGAAATTGTAGTTGTGGGAGCTTTTAAGCTTTTTTTTTCTGTCTCTCTCACAGGTGTAAATACAAAGTCATTTCATTAAAATGTATGAAATTACCCTGGCATAAAATTAATACAGGAGTAGATTTGGTCCCATGCTTTTTTGTATGGATTCTGAAGTATCAAAACTGTCTCTGCTATATCAGGAGCTGCATTCATGTAATTCAGGAAAGGATGGGGTCTGACACACTCTGATTATCCCTGTATCAATTTTCAGTGGCAGCACTAGTCTATACTATTGAATAAGTTATTATGCTTTAATTGATTTTTCTTTCTTCAGGCATGAATTTTACATTTGAGGCAATTTCTGTGAAAGAAAGAAACCTGATGCCACAAAATAAGAAGCCCAACTTTTCAACACAAAAAGTTTTTTGAATAATTCCTGTGGAAGATAAATTGGTAGTAAGGTGTTGTTCTATACTTTACACCTAATAAAGACATGGGGATTTTTCTCCTGGAGGGTTGGATTTTTGTTCCAATTGCTTTGATTTTTCTCTGCCCTCCTCACAGCTGGGATGGATTCCAGCTGCTGTCAGGAGAATTGACTCAAAACACACTGAAGACTGTGACACTGACCTCCACACATTTTGGATTAGAGCAAGCTGAAGTTTGCTTGGATTTTAAGATTATTGGTTCCTGGTTTTCCTAGATTTCAGTTTGAGGAAGACAAATAGGGTTAAACATGCTTTTCTTGGATGTATGTTTAATTTGAGGCAAGCAATGGAATATGGGCATTCTAATTGACAACCAACACCAAAGCCTTTTAAGACTGCATGTTTTAGTTAGTGTTTGATAGTCCCCCAATGTTAAAAAGTCCCAGAATTCCTCAGACTGTTCAGAACTTTACCTCTTATCTCTGGTTTTACTAGATGTGGGCAATATTTAACCATACAACCTGTATGGAAAATTGATTTAATGGCTTAGCAAAATGAAAGCTTGGAAGGTACAATGCAGCTCACTCACAAGAATTCAATTACTATGGAGGTAATGGAGATGGAGGGCAATATTGTCATGAAAATAAATGAATCAAAGGAGAAAAAAAGATGTTCATGACTGCCCTGAACTTGGCCTTGATGACAGCTGCTCTCTCTATTGCTATCACTATGGAGGAATTCCAACTCTGGAGGCTGTTAGCTGTGGGGGATCTTGTTGCTAGCACATGGCAGTAGGAAAAAAAAAAAACAGCATAAAAGGTAACCAAACTATCTATGAACATCTAGAAGGGAGTGAAACAGCAGGTATAGACTTGTATCAGGCATGTCATGTCAGAGCAACCTATTGCTGTTTGTGACTGGCCAAGGTGCCTGGGCTGGGAAAGAAGCAGCAGGTACCTTTTATCCAGCCTTTACAAGGGGTTTTGTTCTGGATGCCACATTGCACAACACAATCAAAAGAAGAAGAGAGGTCTTGAACAAGCCCTTTTGGTGTGAGCCTCGGAAGAGGCACCCAGCCAGCATTAAACAGCAGCTCAGTGCTTAGCTGGGAGAAAACATCTCGCTCCCACCACCCCACACCTTTCACTAGAACCCCTCATTTCCCTCTCAGGTTCCTGTGTTACAGGGTCTTGTTACTGGTTAGCAGCAGACAGTATTTCATAGAATCATAGAATGGAGGAAGGAAGGTTGGAAGGAACCCTAAAAACCATCTAGTTCTACCTTCCTCTGTCCAATTTAAAGCCAAGAAATATCAGACTTCCTTCATCCTTGCCCTCTCCCCTGCTGGGGTTTCAAACAGAGACATCCCCCTGCACCGTGTGCAGCCCTAGGAGGTGACATGCTTTCTCAGAGAAAGGCAACCCAGTCAGATCCTACAAAACTCCTGGTCACTGGACTGTAGAGACAATCTCATTCATTCCTACACATAAGCAAGAAGAAACAAGGCAAATGCAGTTGTCAACTTGTTTATCAATTTTGGGAGAAATAACAAATAAAGTTTCAAGTGTATCAAAAACACAGTGTTATGAGGAAGTTAACTATTACACACAAAGATGTTAATAGATGGATAAGGATAACCCCATATGGTGCCTTTCCTGCAACCAGCATAAAAATCTTTGACACTGTAAGACTAGAATAGACTACATAGGATTATTTTGCTAATTCTGACCTTGTGTCATGGTACTTTTATCAATTTTTGTATTGTGGAAATAAGACAATAAGTTCCCTTTAGTTTCATTTTTCAAGTCCATTTCAGAGAGGTATTTCACCATAAGACTGACTTTAGTCAGTCTGTTTTGGGAGGGTTACACATACCCATAATGGACACATGTAATTTACTTGATGCTAGAGAGACAAAGACAGATACGCTGTGTTTATTCAGAAATAAGACCTTTTTTAATGATTCATTGCTTGTCCTGAATAAATAATCTTGCATATATAATTAGTATCAAGATGGATGAGCTGTTGCACCAATATTAGAGATAGTTAAGAATACCCTCACAATATAAATCACCCAGTTGCTGTGAGGGATGTCACCTTGTATGACAAAATGGGAGCTTAGGAAATTAGAAAGGAGATTAATGTCATGTTCTGATGCTCTTGCATAGAAGCTATATATAGTTAGAATCTCTACTGCTCCATCATTCCATAGCTGAGGTAAATTGGTTTATGGAACATCCAGATGCACATAAGGAAAGATTAGATGCAGCAAACATTTAAATTAATCTGTCTACTAAGTGTGTCCAGAATCAATCACAGGATGTAGATTTTTAGTGTTTTGAGCCTAATTCCTCACTAATGAGAGGTCATTTTTCACTTAATGGAGTTCTTCTGAAAGGCAATTGTCTACCATCTCATCTGATCACAGCAAATGACCTTCCACTTTGAAGATAACCTGAGCTTATTTGATTTAAATTCAAAAATATCTTCTAACAGGGATCATTGATAAGCATTGAAATTCTCTGGAAAGGGAGATTCCAGTGTGGCAGTCAGTGACTCCATTCAGTGTATGGCTGCATTGGATGCAGTGTGAGGATTTGAACATGCTCTGCTTTGAGATTGCCAGAACCCCCTGACCCAGATTTTGCTGCCACCTGGGCTGGATCTGGAGGCTCAGAGCAGGAGTTCATTGCTCTGGAGCAGCCACCATCATGTAAGCATGGTCACTTTCTGGGCACCTTGTAAATCTTCTGGGAGGGCATCTATGGTTCCTTCGCTGAAGTTCTAAAGCCAAGGAGGGCCAAGAAACATGACTGATGTTAAAGGCTGAAAGCTAAAATTCTGTGTCAAAAGACATCATCCTCTAAACTTTGCCTTTGTAATCACAGTTTGCTGCTTAAATACGTCTGAGCTGCTTTCCAGCACAACACACTGTATTATCTGCCAGATGCTGCCCTTGGGAGACAGAACAATCTCTAGCATAAGGGAAAGAGTTCATTTTCCATAACATTTTTGAATTTCAGTCCTTAGATAGATTTAAATTAAAATAAATGCATCAAATTCTCATAAAGAACATATGGTGTCAAAAGCTTGCAAATTGTCTTCTTGAATTTCTTCATGATGAACTGGATTGGTCTGCTGAGTAAGTCCAGTTGTAAGGGGACATAGGTCAATGTGGCAGACATAGCCTAGAAGGCTGTTTTAAATTAGGGATTATTTTAGAATTAGGAAACTGCAGCTTTATCAGATCTGCTTGAATCTATAGTTTAAAGTAAATTGGGTCATTAGAATGTATGGTGTGGTTAATGCTAATGGTTGGTTGGTTTAATTACATAAGAAAAACAGATTTAATCATTGGAGGCTAGGGTTTTGTGTTGTTTTGGGGGTTTTGTTTTATTTTTTTATTTGCTTTTTAATTACTATCACTGACAATGTTAATGTTCTATGTGCTAAATTTCTTCTCATAGTACATTTATTAGTTAGCATGTCTCATGATACAACCTTAAGTGTTAGGGAGAAAGTGTTAAGGAGAAAAAAACTAAAACTGCACTGAAAAGCTGTGACTGATGCTGATTTTCTGATACATGTTCTCTCACTGCTCTTTCTTGTCAATGGAAAGTAATACACAAAGACTTTCCAAGCTCAGAAAAACAAGAAAAGTCATAGAGATATGACTTAACATCCTATTCTATTTTTAAATTGAGAAAGTGCCAAATGTCATCTGGGAGGGTCAAGTGTATTTACAACAGTGAGCCTAAACTCTTCACTCCTCACCTTTTTTACTGCATACCCTGTGTGGTGAAGGTCCTTTGGGTTATAACTTATTGCCATATGATTACTGGAAAAATAAATAAGTAGAAATTCTGAACATATCTAACAGCTTTAATAATGGGCTACCTGAAGTCCAGAAGAAACATTTGCCAACCACCTGGTATCTCTCTGATAAGGTTTATCAATAAGTGCATTTTTACTAGACTCTGATAAAGGTTGTAAAGCAAACACAGACCTGTGGAGTATCAGATATTGATAAACTAGATCAGTCATAGAGAGTCACTTACTGCACTTAATAAATCAAGCCCAAGTGAGAAAATATATGGAAGCACCTAGGATAAACTATAATTTGGGAGTGGACTGGGAAAAGATAACCCACCATGAACCCTTCTGAATCAAAATCATCCAATGAGCCCTTTGAAGATGAGTAGTGAATGTGAGCAGAGAGGTGACCTCACCTGGGAGTGGGTAACCAACACTTAAGAGTTTTGTCTGACACTGGCATTCACTGCAGAAGTTAAACTATTTATATCTAGTTGTTACTTTAGTTTTCCTCTAAAAAGTATATGAACCTATTAAGATATATTCACAAAAGCAATCATCTAAACTACCTCAGCAAAACCTGCTCTGGTTTGCAGTCAGTTCTCCTGTGAGGTTGAGCTCTGCCTTGCAGTTCCTGGCCCAAGAGATGTGGATGTGGCACTGAACCCACAGAGCCCTGTATGTGGTCACAGTCAGTCTTGATACAGACAATGATATCTCAGATTCCCCCAAAAAACCAAAAATTTGCAAAACTTGTGACAAGCTCAGCCTCAGACACCTCTTTGTGCATAGAACCATGGAATCCTGGAATCATAGAATCACAGAATGGTTCGTGTTGAAAGTGACATTAAAGATCATCATGCTCCAACCCCCTGCCATAGGCTGGAACCTTCTACTAAATCTTGTTCAAAGTCCCATCCAGCCTGGCCTTGAACACTCCCAGGTATGGGACAGTTACAAATTCTCTGGGCACCTTGAGACCTCACCACCTCTCACAATAATTTCCTCCTAGTATTTAATCTAAACCTATCCTCTTTCAATCTGAAGCTTTCCCCCTCATCCTGTCACTCCAGGGTCCTGCAAAAATTCCCTCTCCATCTTTCTCATAGGCTCCTTCAGGTACTGGAAGGCTGCAAGTATGTGACCCCAGGGACTTCTTCAGGCTGAACAATCCCAATTCTCTCAGACTTTTCTCATAGGAGAGGTGCTCCAATTTTATAACCATCTTCGTGGCCTCCTCTTGACTTGCTCCAACAGGTTGAGGTCCTTCCTGTGCTGGGACACCAGAGCTGATGCAGCACTGCAGGTGGGCTCTCACCAGAGCAGAGCAAAGCAGGGGGGCAGAATCCCCTCCCTCACCTGCTGCCCACAGGGCTCTGGATGCAGCCCAGAACATTTTGGCATCTTGGGCTGCAAATGTACATTTCTGGGTCATGTTCAGTGTCTCATCCACTCTTACTGGTCTTATCTCTAAATGTAGCATCATAAAGCTGTTAAAATCTGCAGATTTTAACACATACTGAAAATATGAAGCATAACAGTATGTGCCAAGTAGAATATGAATGTTTATATTTATATATATGTTGGCCACGTCTCTCAAGGTTTTCTCCCACAAGGGCATTAGGTGAATACAAAATACCCCAAGAGCACAGAGTTAAGTGTTGACCCTGTTCATATTTATTAGACCATATGCTTTGCTGCCAGGGGGGGATGAACTTTTCATGCTCCAGATCTGAGAGCAGCAGTCCCATCTGTCAATGCAGCTCCACAATTGCTGTTGTATAGACAGACAAATACTGTCTATGTTTGATATGGACTCGCTACTGAATGCCAACAAAATCTCTAGGACTTTATCCATTCAACAACTGAACCATCAGTGAGAGTCTCATTGTATTCCAGATCATAGTCTTTGACTCAGGACAGCTTTTATATTTATATAAAATGTATTTAAAGTATTCCAACTCTTTAGTAGATCACTATACATAACAGAATAGATGAAAAATTTTATGTAGTGTTTTGGTTTTAATACTTTGGACTAAAGAGTGAGGCTTAGGAACTGATCACTAAAGAAACTATGTGTTTTGAAGAATGTTTTCTATACATCACATTTGCTGCAGGCAGGAGAGATGTATGCATATTTTCACTGAGATAGAATGTGCGGTGACATATTTCTTCATTTCAGTCAAATTTAGATATCTAGCCTGCCATTATAGATGATTAGATAGCTATATTTACTGCCCTGAAATTATTCTTAATAACACCATTGCTCTCAATCTGCTTCTTAAGCTCCAGAAGGGAAATTGATATTGTGGATAATTATTTTCAGCAGTTCTGAATACAATAAAACTGCACACACTGGGATCACATGTATGTCCGTTCATAAAGACACACCCCCACACTGTTACAGAACAATAGGCATTTTTCAAAAATGTAAATCCCCCCTGGGTTTTCCACATAGCATAGATAATATGTATGTCTGCAATGGATGACATATGAAAAAATGTCGTAATTTTCTCAGCAATTGCTTCACTCATCTTTAGAACACAGATCCTGCTAACACCAAAGCAAGGGACTCCTTCTTCCCTCCATGGCCGTTTAAAAGCAATAACCTCACACTATCTGCCATCTTCATTGCAGTGTGGTTGATAAAGGAACAGACACTGAGGCCTTTTTTCTGGCTTGGAATTTGACCATGAAACTGAAATTGCAGGTGTAATGTTTAAAGTCTATAGCAAAATACGACTCCAATGCTCCCTCTTCAGAGAGGCCTGGATTGCACTTTTCCAGGGGGCCACTCCCCTGGAGGGGTGGGTCACCAGAAGTCAGACTTCATTACCTTGTTCATTGTTTGGGTCTTGACTGGGTAATCTTCAGTTTAGGTTCTACTGAGCTTGTGGCAGATGTCCCAGAAATGAGGCACAAAACCAGCCTGTGAAGGAGGACACAGCACTTTTCTTTCCTTAACACCACACATGGGAGCCACCCACACTGACCACTGATTATCCTGTCAGAGAGATGCCTAAAGGGACATGCTAAACCATAACCCACACTCCTCTGTTTACTCTGCTCTGTTCTCAGCCAAGAGGATAATGATAGGGAGTGCCAAAGTCCCCATTTGTTACTGTGAAAAGGAAAAACAGAAATTAGGAAGCACAGTCTGAAAAACACAGCAAAAGGAAACCACAAAAAAATCCAACTAGAATAAATAATTTTATCTGAATGTTACATTTTCTGTTAATCAAGTAATGTTTATTAATGGACGGGTTCAAAAAAAGGGTGTCTTTTTTGACATTAATGCCTCACATTTGGCTCATCTGTCTCAAGGTGGTTTGGGAGCTCTTTTGATATTTAAAGGTACTTCTTCTCCTAAGCCAGAATTCCCTGAAGTGCATTTTGTATCCTTAATTATTTTACACTGAATGTAAATTACATCTTTTCAGAGAGAAAGATAAAACCCATATTTGGGTCCCTGACCCACTGCAAATGAATCAACAATGGACAAATCAGTGCTATTAAAATAATTTTGAATTTCCAGTTTTAACAACTCTTGAAGGTGATAGAGAATACTTGCACAAACTTAGAACATTTCTACCTGAAATTATGAAGGTGCATAAATGACATATATCATGTAAGGCACCTGTTCTCATGGAGTGGTTTGTTTCCTGTACTTTCCTAACAAAAACATTTCAAGCTCCTACCTCTCCTCAGTGCCAAATCAAAGTTTGACAGTAGATATATTGTTATTTTGCACAAGTAGATGATGGGTTAATTTATAAGTCTTTAGAAAAATGCTGTTTAGCTACTCGGTATAAGATGAAAGAATATAGCCATAACTTATTCCTAGTAAACAAACACCAGGTATACAATTTACACAAAGAGAGCAATATCTGGCACAGTCCCTGTTGCTGGGAATAGAAGGAATTGCACAAAGTATCCCCATTATCCTATCAGCCTAATTTGGCTGAGCTCGTTTTAATGGAGCGCGGAAATGCGGCCGCCTGTTCAGCCCCTCATCCCAGGAACATATTGTAATTAACTGCCTGAGCAGCTGCACGGCGGCAGGAGAAGCCTCTAAATGATGTGACTCTGTTGATATTATTACCTGTGCTAAAATGATTTTGGAGATTGGAAGGGAAGAGCTGATTGCCTTTTACGGCACCGTCTAAAGCCTAAATGAGTTCTGACACCTGAAGGAAGGAAGGAGAAATAACCCACAGACTTCACACCAGCACTCTGTAAAATGTGTTTGGAAGCTTGATCACCATGACCTCACCCTTGCAATTATTTCAGCCCCTCCAGTTATTGTCACATATTTGATCCTCAATTTCAGTTTAATTGATACTGTGAATGTTAACATAAACTTGATGGCAAAGGAACATCTATTCACTGTGTAAGCCAATTTCTTCATTATCGCAAGGAACCAAGATACCACCAACGACCCTGCTTGTGAGTAAACAGCAATAATACATTGAAAATCTGACAAAAAAAGGGTGCTCAGGGAAACTATTACAACACTATTTTAAATGGAAGAAAATGGAGTTAGTCTGGCAGACAGCTATAGTTTAGTATAGGCAAGGATAAAGCAAGCCCTGGATAATAATAATACATTTAAGGTATTAATAGCAATGGTTAAAATACTGTCTTCTGTAGGATGACATAATAGTAAATACAAAGCTGGGTGCTATCTTTTTTACTAAAGAAAGTGAGATTAAGACAAGTGATGATCATGGTGAGTTATCATGAAATACAGCTGAGGGCCAAAAGGCAATTTAAAAACTACTGCATCCAGGCTGAACAACGCCAAGTGTCTCAGCCTCTTTCCATAACTCTGTGCTCTGTTCAAGTCACTTAAGCCACCAAAGCAATCAGCAGCCTGGTCTAGTGGAAGGTATCCCTGTCCATGACAGGGAGCTGGAATGAAATGACCTTTAGTGTTCTTTCCAACCCAATCCATTCCCTAATTCTTACCAGAGCTACATGCTTCACTTGTCCTTTTGGCAGCTAGAAGCAAGGAGAATTAGCTGAGGGTATCAAGGATGTGATTCCAAAGGCATAATCAAGAGAAAGCTGCGGGAGCTCCAAGAGTATAGGAATGAGTGATTGGGTTAAACATCTCATCTATCTTTAAGAACCTCTGCAGATGTCACCCCGTAGCTGTTTGGGGAGATAATCCAGTGCAGAGGCTGTCAACAGGACATGGATCTCTGAATGATCCTGGAGCAGGAGCACAGAGGCTGCTGCTTAGTGAGGCTTGTGATCCCATGAACATTTTTTGGCTTCCTTCTGTGTGTAAAAACATGACATGTTTGCAACTCACGTTTCTAAAGAGATTTCATAACCACATCTCAGTTAACTACAGCTTTACCCCTGCTTGTTTGCAAAAATCATGTGATGAGTCTTGTTTAAGAACATAAGGTCCCCTGTGAAGAAAACATTTCTCACAAGCTAGTTGTGCATTGTTTAACAGAGAAGCTTCTGGGCCTTATTAGTGTTGTTATTTGTAATTCAGAGAGCACCACAGAGATTTGGGAAAAGTTGTTTTCTTGGCTAGAAGAAGGGATTTCCCCATGAAGTGTTGCTTCAGGGACATTAAAATCACAAGTGAAAATGGCACAACACAAAGCCCAGAGTGGCATTGTGACATGATTATGGGGGAATACAAATTACAGCCACAGCAGTACTAAGTACTAAATATCAGCATAAATATTTGTCTGTTCCTTCTGTGTATTCTAACAGAGATTTATACACAGAAGTGCCTAATATTACCAAAGCATTTATTCTAATAATATGGATTTTTATATTCCTAGTGTTATGAGCAGTATTAATTCTTCATTTGAAGTACATTTGTCTTCATCATTCAGAGTATCCCTTTCATTAACACTCAAAACTCCATCAGAAACATGCTGTATTCATTCCACTGATTCTCATCTAAGCTACCCTCTTGGGTAAGAAATTCAAAATACATTTATTCTGCTTTAATTAGACCTCTAGCAAATCCTTGGGAAACGGCAATTTTGAGCAGAAGATGAGAGAGCTATTTCCTTTAGATTCTCCCTACCACAAGAGCAGGATGACAGAAGGAGTTAGGAGTTAATAGGAAACATTAACCAGAATTTGCCCTTGCAGCAGCCAGCAGTTCAGCTGCCGTTTCATATTTCTTCCGTGACATCACACTCACTTCCAGACTTTAACATTTGTCCGTGGCCTTCAGGGAGAGCACAGCTCAGTAATAAGATGAACTGCTTTTAGAAGATTGTTCTAATACCATCAGGGCTGACACAGCACTGATGTCAGTGGAGGTAAGGGAGAGTGCTGAACTCCTCACCTCTGTTCCTATCACAGGGAGGATGAAAAACGAACACCCTGATGCTGCCAGCATTGCAGCTGCCCACAGCCAGCAGGAAGCATCAAAGGTGGGGGTGCCAGGACCCCACAGGGCTCAGGATTGAGTGTTGTGATGGGGGAATAGCAATGGGGTCTATTGAGGTGGGGAGAAGAAGGGGCACAGAAATTTCAGCCTTACTTTATACCAGGAAACCTGGATCTGACCGTCAGCTTAAAAATGCTCTCCAGGGGTACAGGTACACTGAGACATTTTTAAACTCATTGCATTGGCTCACCCCAGTGGTCCCTTTATGTACTGGCTGGCCTTTGACAGGTTAGAGAAGCACCCAATTTCTCAGTCCCAACAATCTTTGTCCTAAAAAAGGACATTAGTGCATGGGAAAAACAGTGACTAAGGCATCACTGAGATAAAAATTGCTTCCCAGGCCTGCCCTTTGACTGCCCACTGACTTGGGGGGAGTCCCTGTGGTTAATCTTCTTTCTCTTAGGAACTTCATCTATTCAGTGCAAATCTTTTAGGGCAAGAGCACCTTCTGAAATGGATGTCTAGCATCAAAGATGCTTGGTGTTCCTAAGTTCAACTACAGTGTATAAATAGTAAGAAGAAGGCCAGCAGGCTGCAGAGAGCAAAAGCTTTGTGCTTTGCATTTTTTGACCTTTCCAAACTGTAAAATTACAAATATTAAAAGGATAGGATCCAAATGTGCGAAGGAGGAGGAGGAGACAGGGAGGGAAACCATGTACTAATGGCTTATGAAAACATCACTTGGCAATTTGTCATCTGCCTTCTTTGAGATAAAAAGCCAATATAAAGGAATCAAGAGCAATTATGTCCCAGCCTATGAAGTGTCTTAGGCTATGCTCAAGTCTTCATTTTTCAGTTTATGAAATGTCTTGGTCTCTACTCAAGCCTTCAGTTTTGATTCCATATTTTGCACTTTGTGTGCTTTGTCTCGTCTGTGAATAATGGATTCTATCATCATTATTAGATATTACTTTCATTGATGTAGTACTTACAAGTGGTACTTATACTCTTGAAGGTTCAGGATATGGTGGAAAAGTGACCTGACTGTATTTGTAGAATATACTGGGATTTCAGCAGCTCTTTCATGTGCCTGATGAAGATATATTTGGGCTAAGAGGGTCAAAAGCTTAAACTTAAAATATCCAGCCTGAAAAGTTGGGGTTTTTTTTAAACAAGGGTTGCAGAAATTTCTGCTGGAGCCAAGAGAAATAGTTGATAATTCTCCCTCTCTCACTCTCTCTCTCTCTCTCTTTCTCTCTTCTGTTTCTCTCTCTCTTTCTTTCTCTGGGTTTTTCAAATCAATCCGAGTGTGCTTCCCAACAGCCCAATGGCTCTGATGTCATTCAGCATAGCAGGGTGGAATATTGCTATCTTGTCAAGTAACATGGAGAAGTCGTGGAAGAAGACGGATCCTGCCTTAAAAAAGAGACCAAAGAGCTGCCTGTACAGTATCAGTTTAGTTGGACAGGAGCTCTGTCCCACCCTCCTCCTGAAGTTAAACACTCTGTGAACATGGCATAGGGAATCTGTTTCCCCTGCAGAATTCACAGGGTAAATGTAAGATGGGATACAACAGGCCAGGAAAGCACAAGGAAACTAGCACACATCATTGGTGAAAATTATAAATCCAGTGGTCCCAGCAAAGGAAGGACAGGAGCCCTGATCCCAGAGCAACCAGGTTTGAGAGAGGGGATTCAAGGAGAATCATAACAGTAATTTCAGATTGGTCTGGGTTTTTTTCCTGACTAATGCCAGGGAAAACCATGGAAGGCATAGAGGAGCTCACTTGAAGGTACAAAGCAACTGAGCTGATGCCAAGGCCCAACTGAGGAAGGCAAGGAGACAAAAAATGTAGGCTGTGAAATATTTTCAACAAGTTTCTGCTGTCTGTACTCTAGTAGTGAATAGCAAAAGCAGTTGGAAGAGAGGGTGGATGACACGAGCAGCAGTGTTTTGAAAGGGCAGGAAAGAGGAATGGAAGATGCCACATTATGACAAAGAGGCAAGTTATTGGTGTCACCACAGTGACAAAGCCAATAGAGGGGGTGGGCAAGAGGGCAGAATCAGGGTCAGATTCTGCATCCTGGTGAGACTACACACGCCCAAAAGAGGTACAAAAGACAGGTTAAGATGCTGGGTAGGAGATTCAATGTGGTGTAGTCTTCATGTACCGCTCAGCACAGGATTTCTTCTCAAAATGCCTGACAAAACAGATTTGCTCTTTTTGATGTTTCTGTAATATATTCTTCATAATTCTTCCAGCCAGCCAGCTGATTCAGCCTCTGCCAGTCATAGGTGGGCTGTGGACTCATCACAGCAAGCAAATGCAACTCTATTGATTTAAAGATGTATGAGTCTCCTGCTAGCAATCATTGTATTCAATGGTTTCTTCATTGCATTTAATCATGGGAGTAGGTCTTCCATTATATTCAAAAGACATTTTTTCCTTTTTTAGGAGGCTTACGGAATAGCACATGGGGAGAGGCATCTTTAAGCAGGTCTGCACACAGGAAGCAGACTTTAATGACAAGAAAGGTTGGGCGTTGGGCTGGCAGATTCTTTTCATGTACAAGAGCACAGTGCACTTTCCAAATACTTTACAAACAATCTGGTGCTATAGTAGTGCTCAGGACCAAACAAAAACTACCTTTTCTCTCTCTTTCAACGAGGTTTATTAGCCCAGTCAGAACCCACACCTGCTTTTCTCAGAGTAGAGTCAGATTGTTTTTCTGTTCTTCTCCTGGTCTCAAAATCTTGAGATCTGAGTTGTGAATCTCAGAGATGGAGGAGGGATGGAGTACATTTTCTTGGAGCACAGTGGTTGGGGACAGGAGTGACAGGGGCTTGAAACTCCTCACATCAGAGAAAGTTAAATTCCTGCTTTTTAGGTCCTGACTTTTTCTGTCATGGGTTTGAACATCTGTAGTCTGCCAACCCTATGGATCTGTGCATGGCAGTGGGCCCCTCCAAATACAGCACCACAGGCCAAGTTCTCCAGGCTTTTGGGTAGAATCAGACATTGCTGCCAAATCTTAATGTCAAGAGATCTTGAGAGTGGCATGGGCACCATCCTGACCTGAAAGGGACCTGCACAGCAGAGATGTGCAATGTTTGTGTTTGTGTGGAACTCTGGGGTTGACCAAAGGCACACACAGACAATGGACAATAGGGAGAGTATAAGAATGGCTGCTTTGAAGCAGTGGTCTGAGTACCCAAATTTTGCAGAACATTAATCTAAATTCAGTCTTAATTTAGGTGACTTCAATCTTGCCTTCACTGCAATTTCATGGAATTGAATTTTGTCCTGCACTTATCTCTGAAGTAAGCTCTTCAGGGACACCTCAGTCTTAGGTTGGTATCAAAACACATTTATCATCCCCCTAAATTTTCATTAGTTTTGTGACTGTGCCTTTCTAACCTGATACGTTGCTTCCATTAGTCCAAACACAGAAAGAGCTGATCTGACAGAAGGGCTCTTGCCTATCTTATTTATCTTTTTCAATACTTTTTTAAAATAATTTCTAGATCATGTACTTAGAATAAGTCTGAAAGATAACCATTTGAATCAGTTCTCTCTTAGGCTATAGTTATTTTTAGTTAGGTCTCAGAGTAATCGTGGCAAAGAACCTCAGTCTTGATCAAATCTGTTTGCTCTCCTCCCTCTGTTTCTCCAAAACCGTAATTGAATTGTTGTATGAGTCTAGTGAAAATAGCATTTTCCATTTTCAAGCATCAAAGGTCTTCACAAGTATTTATTGATTGCTGTCTCCTGTGAATCCTCTTTGAGGCAGGTACGCTCTGTTACAGCTGTTTACCCACGGATAAACAAGGCATGGTGTTCTTCATAGAGCTGGAATGACGTACAAGAGTAGATGTTTTTATTAAATCCCTTCTTTCACTCCAAACTCTGATAGGAAACTCCATCCTTCCCTCACGAGCCTGATCATTGGCTCAACAGCTCAAGAGTTTTAGTTGAGCACACTGGAGCTGAGTGCAGAGCACTGGGCTCTTCCTCTGAGCTGCCCGTGCTGCCATGGGGTTGTCGGGAAGCTGCTGGGAAGGGTCCCTGGATGCTGCTGGCATTCAGCCTGTGCCTGGGACAATCTGCAGAGCATGGCACAGCCCAGATGTATGAGAAAGCTTCCAGCCAAAGTAAGTGATGGCAGACACATCCCTCTGCATTCCCATGCAGGGAAAGACTGAACAACTGAGTCCCACTTTCCATTTGATCTCCCTCGCCTCTTCCAGTGGAAAAATTTCCCTATGTCACATGCTTGTTCAGCAGCTTTCAAGGGGCAATGAAGCATTTTGGCTTCTGCACAACTGATATTTTTTTCCCCCAGAATGGTTTGCAATACTTTGTTATGAACTTTTTTGGCATCAAACTGGATCTCCTTACCAGGCATGCACCACTGAAGGGGACCTGCCAGTCTTCTCCACCTGGATGGAGACACATACCTATCATGGACGCATTCTTGTATCATTTTTTTCTGTGAAATAAATTAGGTTCTTTTTGTTTCCTCCAGTAAAACAAATTTCTCGCTTATAATTTGCTCTGCCTGCTTAATTTTGTATTTCTTTTCCTAAGGCATGGAAAACCAGAATTCCCATGCTATTCCAGATAAAGTCTCGTGACAGTCTTATATTTCCTTATTTCCAGTTATCTCACAGCTGTACTGATATCCAGTTTTGTTATCTTAGGTAATAATTTCTTACATGTCAAGAGGAAAAATGCACTGATTAATTTAGAAAATCTCATATCTTATCAAAGAAGACCAGATTATTCTGAGGATTTTGTTTCTTACAGACTTGTAGCATATAAATTCATTTATCTGTAGTTCTATATTTTCCTTAATAAATTTCTTCTAAAGTCTTAAGTATAACTGGAATCAAACTAATTGGGTATTAATTATCCATGGGGGGTTTTTTACCTGCTTGATAAGCCTTCTCCAGTGAATTCTTTTGACAAGACCTCTGATGAGATCGAGAGATATATACAAAGAAAATCTGCCAAGGAAAAATAATTTTCACAATGCCAGAGGTCAGCTATTTTTTTTAGTCCACTGAAATCCAAAGGGCTGATGAACATGAGCTTGTGAAGCCAGAGACAGATGTAATGGTCCTGTCCTTAAAATCCCCCCCTTTCACAAGATTTGGTGCTTCAAGACAGGGTGATTTAAAAGCCCACCATCCAAAAATGTCCCTGCCAGATCACTGATTAGATGAGGTGCTGATTTTGTCATTGCCAGTAAATGTAAACCACTCTCAGTCTCAGTTTACATTAAAACATCAGGTTGCAAACTGGGCAGGCTGACAAGTCAGATTCACAATCATCTCTGATTTAGCTGCAACAGCTGAAGAGTTTATCATCCAGGTGGGGAACATCTCCAGCCAGCACAGGTAAATCCAGTGTGAATCAGTCTGAATTGCCCTTGTTTTCTCAATTACTCACCTGTAATGTACAAAGAATCAGGAGAGATATGCTGCAGAGCTCTGACTTCTGCCTCAAAAGTCTAAGTCTTATCAGAAAAGACATAATTCAAAATACAGTGTGTAGATTTCAGCTATTCCACTTGTCTCATCAAGCAATGGCTATATATTATTAATAATATTAATAAGATTTTTGTCAGAATGCTATATTCCAAAGCCTAGGAAATAAATGCACCAGGAAATAGATCCCTGCTTTTCTTATTGTGGGGGAAATGCTGACTGTTGCTGCAGTTCCTGCCTTGGGTGGCAGCTGCAGCAGTGACAGGTAGGGAGAGGCAGAGCTGCTGCTCTAGAATTAGACTGAGCTTTGTGGAATGAGCCTCTCAGAGCAGAGAGCTCTGTGCCTGCCACTGAGTGATGGGCTCAGCTCACATCCCAGCACAGACGTGATCCAGTTGTGCAGGAGGCTTTTGAAAATGGCTTGGGCTGAGGGAATTAGGGTCACTGCAGTAGCTGGGATCTGAAATGGCAGCTGCCACCAGGGAGGTGATAGGCACAGAGGAAGGGACATGGTGAGACACACTGGCTGCCTGTGTGGAAATAAGTGTTTCTGGACCTTGAAGTCAAGTGGTACACATCATCCTGTATCCACACTAGTAAATCATGATAGTCCCCAGAACACGGTGGCTACACAAAAAACACTTTGGGAAATGATTCCTGGACTGTGCAATCTGTTGAGATATATGGATGGACTGCTGGGCTGTTCACAAGTTGGAAGAGGACAAATTCTTGACAGAGAACAATCTAGGGATTTACTGCCACGTGGAACCATGTTCCTGTGCCCAGGATTATGCTGGAAATTACAGAGGTAGCCTTGGTATGCAAAGGGATGCAGAACTGGCACCTCAGTGGTAGGGAAAGGTTTGTTAGCAGCCAGTTCCTATGATATGGCTAAGGAGGTCACCAGCAGAGAAGGCTGCTCTACACACACAAATTAGAGCACCTGGTCCCTCCTGGAACAGAGAAGTCAGGGCTCAGAGAAGACTGGAAAGCAAGGATTGCTGAGGTGTTTTGCTCCCTCCTCAGCACATTGAGGCTGGATGAGCAGACCCCCAGGTCCAGTGCTGGATGCAGGGCATGGGCTGGGGTTTGCGGCTGCAGGGACAAGGTAAATTCAGTGCCCTTGGGGCCTGAGGTTTGCAAAGGGGCACCATGTGTAGGTCTGAGAATCCACATCCACCCCTCTGCTCAGCTGGAGCAAAGCCTTTAAGGTGCATCTCCCATACTCACATGTGTGTGAAAATATTTGCTGTGTTTTGATGGAAATTCTCTCCAGCTGTTCTGTTTATCCACCAAGTTCACTCACTTTCGTATTACTTTGGTCAGTTAAATAAATTTCTCCTGAGAAAAATGAAAGGCAGTCGTTCATTGTTCATGTGTCATATGTGACTTTCAAAAACAGCCTTGTGGGCAGAGATTTTTAATTTCACCTGGTTAAAGAGGCCTTTAAATAGGAGTCAGCAGGACCTCTGCCAGGCACTGTCCTTGTGTACCCAGGACAAACATCTATGAAAGGTAATGGAAGAAAAACAGAATCACCTACACTGTTCCCCAGTGCAGGTGAATTTTCACAAAAGGCCAAAGTAAGTACATTTACATATGCAAGGAACATGCATGCAGATACATGGCTTGTTGGTTTTTGGTTTTTTTTTGGCTGACAGTGAAAATAAACAATTTCATCTTTCAAGTGACAAATGAGTTCTTATTTGGCAGAGTTGATTAAATTTGTTTTGTGGATAGAAAAAAAAAATGTGCTGCAGTTCACTGATACAGAAACAATTAAAATAGGTTGTTTTACCTGATGCAATTCCAGACGTGAAATAATTATCCTTTTATGAAATCACATCTGTAAAAGGATAATTGATTTGAATGACTACAATATTTCACAGAGACAGGAGTGAGTATAGCACCTATTTACCTAAACAGTAAATTCTAATAGTCTTTAAAAATTTACATCTTAATAGTGGCTAGTTTAATATTTACTTGTTTTTACTTCATACATACATTTTCATTAATGTATATGTTTCTCTCTTGAATATATATTTAAAATCAAAATATTTGGCCTAAAAAACCAGCTAATTAGCTTGGAGCACTGCAGATGAGCCATAATTTACTTAAATGACATAATGGTTTCTGAACCTTTTATTAAAACTTGTTGCTTTGACAGATTGTCTCAATGAGTTCACATTTTTGTTGTTGCTGTTATTTGGATATTAAGTAAAATAGTATAAATTTCTCCTGTTTCTTTGCTGAATGGATGTTCTGCCTAGAGAATAGGATTCTGTACAGCAGCCCATTTCCTGCTGGCCCTTGCAAATGCTTTGACATGCAGAAATAGGATCTACACTGGCATCCAAAAGTCTGAGATACATTGGAATAATGCCAGAGAAGGGCTGAAAATCTGATAGAATAATTTAAAGGTGTGACACAGGAAGAACACCTAAAGGGATTTACAGCATACAATGTAAAGGACAACTATCTCAGGGATACAGCAATAAATATTACTTAGAGAACATGTAAAATAATGTCAGGAAGGGTGGAAATTTAAGCATGCTATTTGGAAATGATCAGTGACATGTAGTTATCAGGTCAGTTAGCTGGTGGAATTATATATACAGGGCAATAATAACTTGGAACATCTGAGGAGGAAAGCTGCTTTGAATTTGCCCATCGTGGCCAACTGAGAGTCATCACTGCTGCATCTGTGAGAAAAGCAAACAGGTTCTAGGGCAGATGAGAACTTTCCATAATATACAATGAAATACAAATGCCACTGAATCTCACAGCACCCCAGTGTCCTTATTCCTGGAGAACCCTCATGTGCAGTACTTTGAGACAGTGAGGACCTACATTCAAGAGCTCAAACTGGGCATGGTGAAGAAGTTAACAGTAAAGTGGCTGGGCTGCTGTGCAGAAGGAATCTGGGCACACCAAGCTCGCTCAAGCCATAATGACAAAAGGAGGATTTTCATTAAAAAGTACTTCCTTTTCTCCATTTTTTTCAGTTCCAGAGGGGCTGAATCAGGTTAATTCAGGACAAATAAACTGGTCATGAGTACATTTAGATAGAAACCAGGAGAAAGTTTCCAACTCTCTGGATCATAACTAGTAAATATCAATAACAAGAAAAAAAGTTTTGAGACAGATCCTGATCAGCAGTTCATGTGGATAAGAAACTGTATTCGTAATAGCAGGAAGCAGAATCTGATTAATCTTCTAGTCTAACATTCCTGGTAAAATAAATAAGAGCCGCCTGATCAATTACTTCTGACTCAGAAAACTGTCCTTATTTGAGACTGACTTAATAAACACATGAGAATTTAGCATCTATTTAATTATTGGACTGAATAAGAGCTTTACCAAGCACTGCAGGATAATGTATTTTGGTAACAAGAACTAAATTTCTTGATGCAATATTGTGTTGTTAATAGAAAAAAATGCATCATAAAGCAAACAGAAAATACAGCATGAAATAAACCAAATTTAAGATTAAAATAATAGTATAAGCACCGCAGTACACATTTTATTCTTTCACAGCTAAAATTTGGTGATAGCTTCTCTTAAGCAACAGACAACCAGGTTTTATATCATCCAAATATGAAAATTAAAAATGGGCAGAGTATATCATGTTCTGTGTGTTTATTCTGGTTGAACATTGCATTGATTTTGTGCTATCCTCTGCTTTAAGTGCATGCTGTTAAAGCTGTGTGCCATTTCCATATTGCTGAAATGCTGTGTTGTTAACAGAGAGGAATGATTCTTTTTAAAGGTCCATGAATATTTACATGACAAGGATTTTGGTGGAATTGGAATCATCATTATCTTCTCTCAGAAGAGACCAAAACAGCACCAAAAAGAAAAGTGAAAAGTTCAGATGCAATAAGAGGAAGGTCACTGATTCCATTCTCAGAGCAGATTCCAGTAACCTAAAGAGTTATTAATGGAGACAGCATGACGATGATCAAAGGAGAAGCTTGCAAGGAAGATTTTCAATACTGTGCTGTTTTCACGGCTGCAGGCCCAGAGCAATACAGTTATGAATAACTGCAAAGACAGGTGAAAGTAATAAATTTTTTATGGAGAATGTGCTTTCAATGTTGGAAATATAACAAAAACCAGTTTGCATTTGGCATTACTAACAAGTGGGAGCAGAGAACATGGTTCAGTTTAATTTTTGGAACTACTAAGATATTCTTTTATTATGAAGTCATTTAAGTAAACAGCTGCGTGCCGATAATCTTCAACATTCCTTTTCCATGATTTACTTTAAAAAATTGATTTATAACTGCCCCACAGCACTGTGTAGTCTATTGGGTGTATGGAATTGAATATGCAAATTATCTTAATTCTGCCATTTTTCATCACAGAAGCCCTAGAAGAGGTAGCGATGGAAAGAATTGGTAGAAACTTTGTGTTTTGACAGCATATGAGGCAAATGAAAGGAGAAAAATGAAAGAAGCAAATGAAAATTCAGTTGCCAAGGCTAGCAGTTCCAGTGCCAGCACGATTGGCAGTGGAGCACTCCAGAGAATTCCTCAGCTGGGGCAGCCTCAGGGAAACACAGAGACCTGGTGGAAAACAACAGCACACATTACAGCAGCTGAGGGGACTTGGGCAGGACCAGGGCAAAGATGGCCAGGCTCTGCCATGGATCAAAGAAACTCAAGGAACTCACAAACAGTACAAGAGAACAGGCTGAGCAGTTTTTGTGGGAGTTTGCATGGAATGGTATGCAGGATGAGGCTGTGACTCAGCCAGCTTGACCAGGGAGCAATGGCATTGACTGTTGAATTACCTGGGTTCATGGAAAAAACCTTGAAACTAGGTTTAAAAATGGAAATAGATAAAACAAGGCTCACTAGTAGTAAGCCTGAGGGCGGCACACCAACATTTGAGGGAGTGTTCAAGTGGAGCCCCTCAGGCTCCTCTGGGCTGTGCTGAGCACACTGAAGCGCATTTAAAATGTCTCTTTAAGAGTGTGTGGAACCCCTCAGCCATCTCCCTGGAGCAGGGGATGGAGATCCACATGGCAGCAAAGGAGTAAAAGCTGTTGATATGTTAGAAACCATGGAAGAACCTGAGAACAGTCCCATAGGAATCATGGCTTTGCCCCAGAAAAGGTGGCAGGAACAGTAGCCCAACTGAAGTGCATCTTCAGTAATGCATGCAGCATGGGCAAAGAGCAGGAGGAGCTGGAAACCAATGTGCAGCTGGAAAACTACAATATAGTTGCAATCACAGAAATATGATTGAATGAATCACACAGCTGCAGTGGATGGCTGTAAGGTCTTCAGAAGTGACAGGCAGGGAGGGTAAGACAGTGGGATAGCTCTGTGTGTTTGGGAGTGCTTTGACTACCTAAAACTTGGTGATGAAGCTTTGAGTTTTTATGGGTAAGAATTGAAGGGAATCCAAGAAGGCAGATATCCTGGTGGGAGTCTGTTAGACTGTCCAGCCAGGACAAAGAGGCACATGAAACATTCTATAAGCATCTGTGAGAAATCCCACAATTGTTAGCCAGCTCCTACATGGTGTCGGAGCAAGCCCTGCAGTGTTCCAGGCTGGGGCCAGAGTGGCTGGAAAGCTCCTGGTGGGAAAGGCCCTGGGGGTGCTGGCCTCCTGGCATTCTGTGTCAGCAACAGTGTGGCCAGCAGGACCAGGGCAATTATTGTCCCTCTGTGCTGGCACTGGTGAGGCCTCCCTGCTAATCCTGAGTTCAGTTTTGGGCCTCTCATGGCAAGAAAAATTGAGGTGCTGTAGGTAGTCAAGAGCAGGACAATGGAGCTGAGGAAGTCTGTGGAGCACAAGTGTGATAAGGGGCAGATGAAGGAGCTGGGGGTGATTAGCTTGGAGAAAAGGAGGCCCATGGGGACCTCACTGCTCTCTATAACTCTCTGAAAGGAGGGTGTAGTCATGTGGGTGTTGGTCTCTTTTCCTGAGTAACAAATGATGGCACAAGAGGAAATGTCCTCAAGCTGCACTCAAGGAGGCTTGGATCAGATATTAGGAAAAGTTGCTCCATGTATTGTCAAGCATTGGAACAGGCCACCCAAGGAAGTGGTTGAGTCACCACACTTGGAGGTATTTAAAAGACATGTGATGTGGTATTCAGGGACATAGTTTAATGGTGGACTTGGCTTGCAGTTGGATTCAATGACCTTAAGGGTCACGGAATCACAGAATCACAGAATTTTTAGGTTGGAAGAGACCTTCAAGATCATTGAGTCCAGCCTGTGCTCTAATACCTCAACTAGACCATGGCACCAAGTGCCACATCCAGTTGTTTTTTAAACACATCCAGGGATGGTGACTCCACCACGTCCCTGGGAAGGCCATTCCAATATTTTATCACTCTTTCCGTGAAAAACTTTTTCCTGATATCCAACCTATATTTCCCTTGATGGAGCTTGAGGCTGTGTCCTCTCGTTCTGTCCATTGTTGCTTGATGAAAGAGGCCAACCCCCAGCTGACTGCAACCACCCTTCAGGAAGTTGTAGAGAGTGATAAGGTCACCTCTGAGTCTCCTTTTCTCCAGGATAAACAAACCCAGCTCCCTCAGTCTTTCTTGGTATGGCTTGTGTTCCCAGCCCCTAATCAGCCTCGTTGCCTCCTCTGGATGTGCTCAAGTGTATCAACGTCCTTCCTAAACTGAGGGGCCAGAACTGGACACAGCACTCAAGGTGTGGCCTCAACAGTGCCCAGTACAGGGGAAGAATGACCTCCCTGCTCCTGCTGGCCACACCATTCCTGATACAGGCCAGGATGCCATTGGCCTTCTTGGTCATTAAGGCACACTGCTGGCTCGTGTTCAGCCGGTTGCCAACCAGAACTCTCAGGTCCCTTTCTGCCTGGGCACTGTCCAGCCACACCGTCCCCAGTCTATAACGTTGCAGGGGGTTGTTGTGGCCAAAGTGCAGGATTCAGCACTTGGACTCATTAAACTTCATCCTATTGGACTCTGCCCATCCATCCAACTGTTCCAGGTCTGTCTGCAAAGCCCTCTGTCCTTCCAATAGATCGACACACGCTCCCAGCTTAGTGTCATCTGCAAATTTACTAATGAAAGCCTCAATCCCCTCATCCATGTCATCAATAAAAATATTGAACAGAGCTGGCCCCACTCAGACCCCTGAGGGACACCACTGGTGACTGGTTGCCAGCTGGATGCAGCGCTGTTCACCAGCACTCTCTGGGCCCGGCCATGCAGCCAGTTCCTAACCCAGCATAGAGTGCTTCTGTCCCAGCCACGGGCTGCCAGCTTATCCAGGAGTATGCTGTGGGAGACAGTGTCAAAGGCCTTGCTGAAGTCCAAACAGACAACATCCGCAGCCTTCCCTGCATCCACCAGGCGGGTCACCTGGTCATAAAAGGAGATCAGGTTGGTCAAACATGATCTACCCCTCCTAAATCCATGCTGGCTGGGTCCTTTCCAACCTAAATGATTCTGTGTTTGTGTGTGTGGTGGGAGTCCTCTAATTTCCAATATCTGTTTTCCAAAGAGTAGCTCCTGACAAAATTCATGGCAATTTCAGATCTAGAATTTTCACTCACTCCATAGACAGCCTTTCACATTTGGTCTTGAACAAATCTCAGGGACAAAGCCAGTAGTATGTCACAGCAGGTGAGTCTGAAGGAGAGAACAACAAATGATGGTTTGTAGTTCCTCAGATAAAATACACTTAAAGCAAAAGTGTAAACTATGTCCATGGAAAAAGAAAGTAGAATGAGGTCTCCACATAGAAGAACAGGAAGAGGAAACCACATTTACATCACCAATTGAAGGAAGACCATGGAAATTGCGGATCAGCTTCTCAGTGGAGAAGGGACACTGCTGACCAATGACAGTGAGAAATTCAAAAGAGGACTTGCTTTTTTACTGAAGACAGGGAACATTTTATGCCAATGACAAAAAAGGGAAGAAGATGGCTTTTGGCTGCTCTGCTTACTCTTAGTGTTGGACTTGATGATCCCTGTGGGTCACTTCCAACTCAGGATATTCAATGACCCTAGTGCTACTTGAGATGTTCTCCCCACCTCCAGCTGCTGGTACAGAAAGATGCAGGACACTCCACAGACAATGGAGATGTTCAGATATGTTCTGGCATCCCAAATGCCATTCTGTGTTTCAAAAAATTCACTTGAGCCTTTGATATTCTCAGTACAATTTGGCCTGTGAGGTTAACTTCAGTGTGTCTGCTGGTTATAGGCTCTGAGAATTTGTAAAGAGTGGATGAACTACCAACAGACTGTAAGAGTCAAAAGCATTCTCAGTCCTGATAATGGCAAAGAGAGAAAACCTGGAGGAAATACAGACCTTTCAGCTTGGCTTAAATGCACGATAGATTTCTGGATCAAATAATCAGAACAGCCACGTGTAAGAATCTGGAAAATAAAGAGTCAGACAAGAAAAAATACCTATGTGCCAAGAATTAAATCATAACAGAACCTGTCTAGTTTCCTTCCAAAACTATATAGAAGTTCATATGTCAGCAAAAAAGTTTTGCATTTCATACAGTTTAATTGGCCCAACTATATTGTAGATAAGAACAAGTGCAGTCTAAACAAAATCAGATATGGCAGGGGCAGCTATGGTGGGACAGCTGCACTTCACCTTAGTAGTGTTCATAGGTCAGGACTTTTATCAGTAGTTCTTTGCCAATTTGAGAAAAATGCATTGAGTGTGGTGCCATCCTTCTGTTCAGTGTTTAACAGTGAGATTTAATGAATTTTTTAATGGTATGAAGGCATTGATGAGCCTCTTTGAGAACTGTTATGATCCCGTTATTGAGAGATGTCTCCACCAGAATTAAGGTGCAAATAAGATGATATGTCAAAGTCAATAGTACAGATTTTATTTAACAGTAAATTTTAGAGATGGTATAGATAAATCAAAGAAAATTGAAAAGGGGTGGAGGGAGAGAAAGAGAGTGAGAAAGAGATAGATTAGGTGGACAGATATTGCAGCCCATGGATCCAGCAGCATCCTGTTGGTCTTTCTTCACTCTGGGCTTCTTGGCATTGGGAATCTCCAGGTTGTTCAAAACTTTTCACAATTTATACATTTTAGCAAACAAAGGAACTAATGTTTACTTTATACACAGCTCTATTGGTTAAACAATTCCCTAATTTCTAATGCTGATTAGCCCCATGCTCAGTCTTTCTCTTTTCTTGAGTGTGTTTCTTTGAGTCAGTGGGTCGTGGGAATTCCCTCCTTCTGGAATTATCTTTTACCTCCTCAGGGCTGATTTCAGCACAGTTGCTGAGTTGCTTCCCTTGAGTGGGTTCATTGTGCCCACTGTCACTGCTCTTCTAGGCCTGAGGTAGCACTGGGACAATAATATCACCTTTACCTTATTTCCATCAGGTGGCCTAATTTACTGTCCAGGTTCCAGGAATCCATAGAGGCAAATTTGAGGGCAAGGGGTAGGAGGGGGGAGGGTATCCATGGTAGCAGGTGCCATTTGGCCATAGCTTGGGGTGGTGATACCAGGGACACGTGTACACACTGCTCTGCACAGTGGGAACCCTTGCCTGGATGCAGAATCCAGGATGTGCCAGCCAGACCTTGCCAGGCCCAGAGCCAGCACCACCCCCCTGCTCCATCCTGCAAAGTCCTTCTGTGGCCTTAACAGAGCTTGAGATAGGCAACTGTGATTTTTTTAAAGTCCTTACAGAACAAGGTCAAATTTGCAGATGATCTTGACATTTGAAATATCCAGTGTGTAATTCAATATGAACACATGCAGGATAGGAAGAATTGACTGTACAAACACACCACATGGACCAAGGCCCCAGGGAGCAGCTATTCAGAAAAGGGATGGGGATGTGGTGAGTCACAAACTGGAGATGAGTCAACAATGTCCTGGTGTGTGAAAAAGCAAAAATTATCCTGGGCTTTGTGAAAAGCAGCATGCAGCCTACAGAGGATGTGAGGCCACAGACCCTGCTGAAGATATTGATTAGTATTTGTAACCATATAAGTGCTGGCTGACAGGGACTAAGAGCAGATCTTGCAGAGGATGTGATCACAGATGAACTGTTTGCCTAAGATAATGCCACGGAGATCAGGAGGATGACACAGGGTGAACAGGTCTGCAAAACCAGGGTAAGACAAACAAATTTATTAAACACAGAGTGTGTGCAGCACCCTTTGCCAGGATTGCAACATGTACTTTTCTAAATTATGCAAAATAACAGGAGGAGAGCCCCAGTACCCGTTTTGGTCAGAGACATGATCTGCACAAGAAGTGATGAACTGACCACAGTCCCCATTCCGTGTCCCCCTGTACAGTGCAGGAGAGGACGTAGAGAATTTGGGAATGAAGTTGAGCCTGTGGAGAAAGGAGGAGTTGGGGGGAGGTGTTTTAAAATTTAGCTTTTATTTTTCATTATCCTACTCTGAATGGATTTATAATAAATTAACTTCCCCAAGAGAAATCTGTTTTGCCCATGATGGTATTTGGAGTGTTCCTCACTCCCTGCCCTTATCTCGACCCTCAAACCTGTTATATTTTCTCCCCCATCCAGCTGAGGAGGGCAGTGACAGAGAACCTTTGGTGGCCACTTGCAGTCCAGCCAGAGTCAACCCTCCAGATCCATAAACCACAAAGTTTTTGCACCAAATCAAGCCCGTGGCCATGCTGTGAAAAGTGAGACCATGGTCAATGGACACAGAACACTGAAAGCAGATGACAACAGCCACAAAAGGACAGCTTTCCTCATGCAGCCCTTGTAGGACCTCAGCTGGTAACTGCTTTGGGTAATTTAGGAAATGAATAGGTCTAATGGGGAAGGAAAAAGAATGCTGGACTTTCAATTTCAGCACGAGATCTTCTGGCAAGAACACTGCTTGTGAGAATTGCAAAGCCCACATTGCTCAGAGATGTCTACAAGCAGGTTAGATCATCATCTGCCAGGATGGCTTAGCTAAAGCTGATCTTGTCTTTGGTGAGTCAAAACATGCTAAAAAGTTGATAAGATTCCCAGTCACTGACAGACTGCAGTGAAGACAGACACCAATTCCCTGCAACAGCTTTCATAGAGAATAATGATACAAAAACAGTCATGTAAAGAGCCAGGACAGACTCGTCCTGATGGGAAACATTCCTAATTACATCTGGTTTCAGACCTACATGAGGCAGGCTGCCTTCTTTGCCAAAAGCATTTGAGAGCTGCAGTAAATTAAAGCAGAAGTATCCAAAGTTCAAACCACACAATCTAGAAAATCATATTTCATGTACATCAAGCACGTTTCAAAATCAATGACAGCCATCTAAAGCAGGCAAGAGATCATTCTAACACTCACCAACAACTGCAATGGATTTATTGGCTCAAAACTATGCTGATATGGAAATAATGTTTCATGTCCCATAATATATTCTATCAATTTAATTTCTGAAGAAATGTATTATTTATCTCAACTACTACATACAGTGAAACAAAATTCTGATAATAGATATGGGCGAGCAAAAAATGTATATAAGTAAATTTGGCTTTTTGCCTAGGATTTGAGAGGACTGTCAGAAGATGAAGTAAATGGTAGGGCAGCAGATGCTAAACCCAACAAAGAGTGCAGAATATTTCTTGCAGAGTATTTTACAAATTTTAAAAATAGAGACTACTTCTTCTCTTTTTTGTTTAGTACCAGCCTCATGTGAGGATACAGATGCAGCTTTAGAAAGAAAAGTAGCAAAATATCAACAGTGGGGTGGGTAGGCAGTGCATAGACTGCTCTATACAGCCTGAGTTCATGATCTCCTTACAAGGTGCTCAGGCTCCAATTTGTGGAAAGGACACTCTACCCTCTACAAAAACCAAAAGGTTGTAAAAGGTCGGACAGATCATTAAATGTTGTCAAGGAGTACCTGTGAAATTGTCTGTAGTATCCTGGCTGATATCAGGCTCTGGAAAGGTCTCTGCAGCAGGGCCCAGGGATCTGCCCACTCTACACTGCAAGGCCTTACACCAATTGCTCTCCCTTGTGACTTTTACAGAAAATGCCACATCCAGGTGATGGGGATGCAGGACTGAGTCCTCTTGCCGTGGGGAAGGAATGGAATGGAGCTCTCCCAGACTCTAGACATGCTATGGAAGGGGCAGTCAATGTCCAACTTTGACTCAACAGAGATGAGGCAGCATACGTGTTGTCTCTGCAAGAATACCAAGTGCTCTGACCAACAAGGATAACATTGCATCAGCACTCCTGCTTGCTGTGTTTTCACCCAGGCTGCCCCCAGTCAGCATGAAAAACATCCTTCATCTCCAGCAAAACTATTTCACCCCCAGAGAGAGAGCCTGCTTCCAGAGATGGTATTTCGTGGAGGCACCAGAGCTATCTCTGTCCCCTGGCCATACAGATCTTAATGGATCTCAAACTAACTATTCTAAGAGAGGTTAATCACTGCAGATAGAGAAAGAACTAGTATGAAATAAACTTTCTTTAGCAATGCCTGGCAAGAAGCTAGGATAAATCAAAGTTCCTCATCTCTGCTCACCTTCCCAGCAGAGATGAACAGTGGAAACACCAAACAAGACACATAAACGGTAAAATGTGAGATTTTTTAAAGCATCAGTATACTTTCAGTAATCCCAGGTGTTATTAATAGCATCACTATAGGCATTTATTTTCCCCACACTGAAAGAGGAACTTTAATCCCCTATTGATTGAAGCTAAAGTGCAGGACACATTGCCATTTACATGATTGATTCACATACCTTGAGGGAATCAAGTCATCTGTAAGCCAAATTTTTTCTTCCTTTGCAGGTCCCTGTTAGATAAATGTCTCTGTAAGCAAAATATCTTTAAATTAAGGGCAAGAGGTGAAATACATTGCTAGTAAAAGCAGACAGGGCTTCAGTGAAATCCAAGTGGAAAATCTGACCTGATAAACACATTTTCTTGAGTTGTGAGAAAGTAATTTGGACTCAAGAAAAATAATCTAAAGACTGAGAAATAACTTGATTTCATACAGAAGATACACTTGGGAGAAAGTGATATTCACCTATTTATATATATTAAAAATTCATTTTTCCCAAAAGAACAGGTTATTGAATAAGCCCCATCCAGTGTCTAATTCAAACAGCTGGGATGTACTCTGGTTTGCAGAAGATGACAAACATCCCCCCTACTAAAACAACTGTCTTCACTCAGGCATAAAATAAGAAGCTTGGATATCCAGGTCACTTCCTGAAAGGAAGACTGGAAACCTGTTCAGAAAGAGCAGATAAATCACCCAAGGAATAAAGCCAGGAGGAGGAGAGAGCCCCAGGGGCCTCTGGTGTGTGCTCATGATCGACATCTCCTTAAGTGTTTTCTTTGAAACCTTCATGTCAAAGTTTCTCCAGTCTCTTGACAAACAGCATTTTTACTACATTCAGCTCAGCAGGGAAAGTGTGATAACTTAGAAGGATGAAATTCAAAAGCATTTCTGGTTCATTTGAAATAGCAGCAGCCATGACTAGGTAATAGAAAACAAAGTTCTTTTCATTGCTGTGAATCCCAATGATGCCATCTCAGGCAGGAGTGATAATGTTTGATTTTTCTTCTACATCTGTCATGCAGGGACTGAGTGCCTTGAGGGAGGGAATGAAACAACAGCTCCCAGCATTCAGACAGGTATATATTTATTTATATGCTGAACAACAAGGCTAAGGAGTTGTGGATGTCGTACAAGGGGGCTTTCAACCTACAGCACTCAAAGCCATGAGCGAAGTAATTCAATAATATGAAGTTTTGATCTGGTTTGGGTAAAAATTGAATTTATATTTTCTCATTGAAGTGCAAGTGGGTGACCTTTGTCCACCCCAAGAGTGGACAGCAGCCTGCCTGGTTCCAAGGCTGGCCTGTGTCTCTCCTACCACCAATGGATCATGTCAAAGTGGTGAAGAATGGTGTCATGTTATAGAGACACCCCTTTGACAGCTGCACATGCAAGCTGCGAGCAAAAGATTGGTCATTACAGAATGCCCACACACACTTTTTTATGTATTATTGATGGCAGAGGTAAAGTGATTGAGGACTGCCCTGTACACAGTAACCTCCCAACAGGATAAGTTGCAAGGAAATTATTATTGGAAGACCCTTGTACAAAACAAAGTAAACAAACCACTTCATCTTCTTGGAGAGAACGACTTTCACTTATTACACTTATTACACTTATTACAAGGCACTCTTGTTAAATACAGCTACAGAGATGATTTCTCTGCCTAGTCACACCAATGCCCTGGCCACATGGCCAGGGAGTAGAAGTGGGTGAGGCAGCTTTTAGGAAACTACCCATGTTTCCAAAGCCACACTGAAAGGAGCTTGGTTATTTAGTTCAATTCCCTTCTTAAGTTTTCATTTTCATGCATTCCTGTTCAGCCGTGTCTCAGCTGGATATTACAGTGCCAACATTTTGAAAGGAAAATTGCTTTCTGTTTCTCATAGTATTTCATGCATAAAGCATCCCTTACAATCCAAAAATGCTCCTCAGGTCTTCTCTCTGCTTTTCCAGATCTGTGGTCCTTATTGTCATGTCCAAGGGACCAGGAATTACACTGGCATAGGGCAGGACTGAGAAAAGAAGGATGGCATTTTTGTTTACCTTCTGTATGCTGAGGAGGACTCATTTAATTTTAAAATTATTTGGAAAAAAACCCAATGTGTATCTGAAAATTTGGTGCAATGAAACTAAACTGAACAAATTAAAAAGTGTCAGGTTTTCCCCATAGCCGGCTGCATGTTCATGTGTATGAACATTTCTGTTTGTGTATGTTCATTTCTGTTTGTCACTCAGAATAATGCAAAAAAAGGTTTATTATCTACTACCAAGAATGGTTTATCTTGTCTGTTTAAAAGGCTGTAAAAGAGCTTTTGGAGAAGCTGGAGCTCTGTTTATGTTATAGGCAGCATTGCAGTAGCAAAAGGCACATTTCTGCTCACTTCTTGTGGGAGGTGAAGATTTTTTTTCCTTCTAAAACGCATCTGTACTTAACATCGTCAGAAGGCACCAGACAATGCCATAACACAAATCCTTTGTTCATCTGTCCATGAAACAGCCCCCCATGCCTGGGGACTGCTCCTTCGTGTCTTCTGGTGGGAGGGCTTGCAGGCACCATCTCCTCCTCACAGAGAGCCTGTGCTGGGGCAGGACCGTGTGTATCTCCCTCTGCGTGCCTCCCCTGTGAGATACAGCCACTGCCAGCTGCTCTTTGGTTAGCACGGGTATTTATAGCACATTTAACCTCCCTCTGATTTATCACAGCCTTTTCTTACACTTCTGTGAAGATTAGCCTCGCTGCTCCTAAGGGAGATTATCCGGAGCCCAGTAAAACAAGTCCTCAGAATGAGTGTCAAATATGAACTTAACAACAAACCATCCCACCCAGGGGTCCTCTGCAGTCTCCAGTAGTGCTGCTGCTGCCATTTTCTGCTCTCTCCCTCTTGGCTACACCACAGATGTGCTCAGATGTCTGTCTGCAGCTGTATGGCACAGGAGTGAGGAGGAGATGCAATATGCAAGTTATTTTGTAAACTGAGGATGAGAGAGGACCAGGAGCAAACAAGTGCTTGAAAGAAAAGCAACATGAACTGGAAGACAGATATACAGCACATGTCCCTTGAGGCATCCAAGCACAAAACATTCACACCCCAAAAGAGTCCCCACAGTGATCCATAAATGGGAATCTGGGGAATGATGAACCAGAATTTCCATTTCCCCCGTGTTTCACTGGAAGCAGTTATACATCATCTCCTGCATTACAAGTGCACCTCAGACACCACGGAGGTGGAAAAGGGGCTAATTTTAACCCATTAAGAGTTTTCAGGCTGCCAGACTCAAGATGTGTGTCTTTGTGAGGGTGAAATAGAAAGAAGCACCTAAGAGTACTTGAGAAAAATTAAAGGCTAGCACAAGCACATCATAAATTCAAAGAAATCCTGCACCCGGGATTTAGAAGAGCACTGGTACAAAGTAATAGCTTATAAATCCTTGATTCCCTGAAAAATACTAATGCCAGTCATCTCAAGCTTTTTACTTATTGCCTGCCTACACAGCTGCCTTTCAGTTTGAGTATTTGAGGAGAAACTTCTCTGGACAACAGGGTGTGATTAAACTTTAAAATCCAATTCATGACACAATCTTCTTTACTTTTTGGAGAGAAAAAATGGTATTCCACCCAAAATTTAACAACTGAGTAGACCCTCTCTTGGTAGTTTATGCAACATGAGAAACTTTTTTGGGAGAAAAAAAAAAAAGAGAACTTATGTATTTGGAAGGGGCTGGCAGGATGGGGAGAGAAAAAAACTTTGCTGATTGTGTTTAGGGTTTTATACAGAAGATTTTGTAAAGAGAGAAAGATCCAAAACGTATTTTGGGGAAAAACTGTGCAGAATCTGTTCAGCACCCACGCTGTGCCACTCCAATCCTGCTCACTTATGAAACAGAGGTGGAAGCAACCAGGCCAGAATGCTCCATCTTCTGATTAAAAAAAAGAAAAGAAGAGTGAAAGGAATTGTTATCGCTGTATTTGCAGCACAGCAGGCTGACTTTCTTATTTTCTTTCTCTCCTAACTTACTGGTACAAGTGCTCCATTAATAATTCATGCTGCTTCTAAACGGCAGGGCAGCGGCTGCTGCTTTGTCACATCTCACAATGGCTGAGTGACAACGCGGCTCTGACTCCAGGCCACTGTCTTTGACTATCTGCCGGGAGAGACACATCACTGTCCTTCCTTTGTCATTCAATCCCTGACACGGTGCTGACAAGTGCTGGCCTGGCCTGTCATTGCCTTCACCCTCCGAGAACAGAATCTGCCACTTTTCAGCACAGGGCCTGCACTCCTGTGCCCCGGAGAAGGAGATGTATGTTAATGCTGCTGCTGCCGTGCTGGGCTGCTGCTGCTGCTGGTTGTTTTCCCTCTGGATACAAATGTGGATTGACCACGCTTCCAAAAGCACAGAGTTTAAACGCAGCTCTGGGACCAGCACCCAGCTAGAGCCCATAGGATAATGGTGTCCCCAGAGTGATGAGAGGGAAAAAAATGGCACTTTTTAAAGGAGAAGCCTCAGGTGACAATGCCAGATTTTAGGGCAGACAATAGGGGATCACAGAAGGAAAGAATTACACGTTCCCTATCTGTGCCAAGGAGTTTTGGGCCTGAGCCGGCAGGGCAGCGTTACCCTTCAGAGCCCTCCCAAAACGCGCTCAGGGCGGCGCAGGCCGCGTCCCTTCCCATCCTGCGGGAGCAACACAAGCTGCTTCGCAGAGGTTCCCCAAGAAAACAACTCTGCTCTCTTTTCCAGATGCTTGGGAGAGGTGGGGGTGTTTTTGACAGGCACCAGAAAACCTCTTGGGGCTGCCTCTGACTCTGCCAGCAACTCGCAGCCCCCGCTCGCTGCCAGAGGCCGGGCAGCACACGCTCGATGTGTTCAGCCAAAATCGCTCCGTTCACTCGATGTGCAAATCCCTCACAGAGCAGCCAGGCACCTGTGCGAACGGCTGAGCGCAGGACAGGGCTGCGAGCCTTAAAGTTTCGTAATTTCCAGCGCTTGATCCTCCCGGATGCAGGGAGGGAGACAAGCGCAAAACAAGGATTAAACCGCAGGCAGAGCTGTCAACGCCAGTCCTTTGTCTCCAGACTGCCGTGGGGACAGCATTCAGCCGGCATCCTCGGAAAAGGTTCACTAAACGCTGCTGTTATAAACACAGGGGACAAAATGTTACCCGAACATCCTTTTCACATGGAGACACCGAATGCTGCTTCCTTTATCCTTCCCTGCTGCAGCGCTGTTACCAATTACAGTCATTAAAGAAGAACAGCTGGCACTTGTTCGAGTAGAGAGCTCTCTCCAAAGCCCACAGAAGCTGATGAAAAATAGATCTCCTTTCTTTCACTGGATTTTGGATCAGATTCAGAGAGACCTGATGGTTTAGAAAGCAGGGGTTGTTTTTTGTTTTTTTTTTCCTCATTCTTTTGTTACTTTTCCATCTCATGTTTGTGACTAGGGACCATTTCTTTTTCCAGTCTATACAGCCAGTGATAGGAGGCTGGGGCTGCTTGACCCCCTTCCTCTCCATTTTAATTAAAAAAACCTCCACAGCAGGGCTGAAACTACTAGAAACTAGAAAGCGAGAAAGAATGAGTCAGAACAGCAAAGAGCAGCAGACTTTCAATGTCCTTTGCTCATGATGCTTTTTCCCATTTAAGTACTTTCACGGCTGTTCCATGCATTGCTCAAAGCTCAATTTGTCTTGCACACAGATCTTACTGAAAGGTAATAAGCAAGTCCTAGCTAGAGAGTCAATTAACATGTAATCTTTGACATTTTGTATCAGCAGCAGCTGCCAAATGAGTTTTTTTCTTTATACAGAATGAAATCTATTGCTTCAGTTCTTGAAAATTTGATTTTATGTTACATTTTTTCTATATTCATCCAGGATGCTCTCTTCCAGCCCCATGGTGGGGAAGTGGACTGAGTTTTGCCTCCAAAATTATCAACAAAACCCTTCTTGAGTTCAGGGAGTAACAAATTAATCCAACAATTACTGTGTTGGGAGATTAAAATTTGCTTTCCTTTCACCTTGTCCTTTTCGGGGCCAAATTTTCATTTTCACACCTGCAAGGCTCTGACCAGTGAAGGTGTGGCATGTTTGGATGGCCACAGCAGCTGCTGACACTGATTTCCATTAAAATATTCCCTCTCCTACTATACAACAGAAACTTGATCTGAAATTCCCTGTTGTTATCAGAATGCAATTCAGAAGTTCAGCTGTTGTTGCTTCACAAGGCAAAAAACACCAGGCTGGGCAACTGAGGCCTGTGCTCACTATCCTTCCCAAGTTGCCAAGACACCAGGCCCTTTATTTGCAGCATATTAACACCTTGAGCAGCTCTGGCAGAAAACGTGATGGGTGAGGTGCTTTATTGGACCATGCAGGTACCTCAGAATTCAACTTGCAGACTGCTTTCTGTAATTTCTCAGATAACTGTGAAAGATTCCAGCTGCAGTTTCAATTGGTACAGCTACAGAAGTATTTAATAATGCTAATTAAATTATTATCACCGCTCTGTAATTTCACAATGTGTAATAAAATGAAGCCTGTTAGTTTAAAATATGCACGTAACTAAATATAGCAGCTGCAATAAGCTCCATCTTGCTCACCTGTCTGTATCACTGTTGAATCCCCACCAGTCACAACATGTCTGAGATTCCACATCAGTTCAAAAAGCTGTAATTATCTGTCTTTGAAAGACTAACAAGTAAGCAGGATTACATAAAAAGATTAAGCACACACATAAAAAATAATGTACTAGAAACTGTGGGTGGACTAATCTCTGAATCACCTGAGAAGGCTGAAATTTCCCTCTTTTATAGAGCTGTGTGTTTTCTACATCTTGTTTAGCTCTGTAGAATGATTGAAATAAACTGCCAGCTGTGCCCAGCAGAAAGGCTACAAGAACGTTGTCATGAGAGCTCGTTCTTGGCCACTTGCCTGAAACAGCCACAGTTCTGCAAGTGGCTCTAGCTGAAGGTCATGCAAACATGGGTAAGTTTCACATCAAGGGATACCTACGCTGTTTTCTCTTGATACTTGTGAAAACCCAGATAATAGATAACAACAATACTCAGAAAAAAGTGATTATCATCATTGTGGTAATGATGGTCATGGAAGAAAGGATCCAGCTCAATGAGCTGTGATGTAGAAACAAATTTAAAAAAAATAAAAAAAAAAAAAAGAAAGGGAAAATCTGAAACCCAAATCCACAAGGAATTGATTTACTGCAGTGCTGTGTGGACTGTGTAATCCTAAAGCCGAGTGGAGTTCAAGCCTGTAAAGAGAGGTTTCTGCCACATGAATATGTCTAGTGCATCCCCAGCATGAAGGGGCCGTGCCCACAGAACCTGTTGCCCTCCTGTCAGCAGAATGGCTCCTACTCAGGTTCTCTTCACAAGATGGTCAATTAAATCAAGCTGATGAAGCAGACAAATCCAGCCAAAGGACAAATGAAGCTGCACAGAATGTCTTGCTGCCAAGGCAGAAATGTAACTCAGGGAACAGATGCAGAGGGGCTGCTGGACTCCCAGTGCCAGGAAATGCTCCCAGAATTAATGGCAATATGGTCTCCATGCTGAACTGCAGAGCCATGAGATGCATGATCCAAACACTACAGCTGATAAAAGCAAAAATTAGAGAGAGAGAGAGATTATTCAAAGGATGGTCCAGCAGGTAACAGTTTACCATCTTTTATGAAGAGTGGATCAATATAAGAATGTTCTCAATGAGAGAAGAAACTAGTTACAGTCGGTGTTGCTGGTGTATGAGCAGAAAGGTCACCGGGAGTCTGGAGCAGGAGCTGAACAGGCTGAAGTTTGTATTACAAAGTGTTAGATGGAAATGCAGAATAATTACTTTTGCAAGCTTGCAAAGGATTAAACTGAGTTAAATGGGATGAATCTAGCTGCAGCCCACTCCATCAGCTGTGTGACAGTAATTAATATGCAGATTAGGGGAAAAAAAAGTCTAAAACCCAGACATTTATTCTGTACTAAGGCAACATCCTTCTTTTTAACTTCAGTGACATTTCAGGCTTTACTATAATAGTGGCCAAATGGTTTTCAATGCACAAAGATATTAATGTACAGATGAATTAATTTCCAGGCTTTTTTCAATGCAAAACACCTTAAGTTGGGACTATAAACTTAAGTTCTAGTTTTGCACTACAAATTTTAAAGGTATTTAGGAAAACAATATTCAATTTACTTACAAACATACATAATGAGGTTCATAGAATCATAGATTGGTTTGGAAGTGACCTTAAAGACTATCCAATTTCAATGCTCCTGCTGTGGACAGGGACACCTTCCACTATCCCAGCTTGCTCAGAACCCCCATCCAGCCTGGCCTTGAACACATCCAGGGATAGGGCACCCATAGCTTCTCTGGGAAGCCTCTGCCAGTGCCTCACAACCCTCACAGGGAAGATTTTTTCCTGTCATCCAATATAAACACCTCATCTTTCAGCTCAAGGTTGTTCTCTCTTGTCCTATCATCCCATGATCTTTTTAAAAGTCCCTCTCCAACTTTCTTGTGCCACCTTTAGGAACCTGAACATGCTATAAGGTCTCTATAGAACCTTCTCTTTTCCAGGCTGAACAATCTCAGTTCTCTGAGCCTGTCTTCATAGAGAATGTGTTTCAACTCATTGATCATCTCTGTGGACTTGCTCCAACAGGTCCATGAATGACAAGGGATGGCAAGGATAACTCAGTAGGATTGTGACTCCATTTGCACTCAGCAGACAACTTTGTCATAGACAGCCTCACGGGCTTTGTGTAGCCAGATGTAAGAGAGAGCTGCAGCTAGGGAAAAATGCTTTATTAGTAGCTGTGCATTTCTGCTAGGATGAGCTACATATTACAGGTGAAAGTTTTAAACTGGTAAAAGTTTCACACCACCTGGATGTGCCTCTTTCTCTGGACTGACTTCTGCAATGCTCCCCTGCTGCCTGCAACACCACAACCACAAGGGCTCTTGGCTCACAAACCACAGCAGGCTGGGACCTTTGTGGGCCATTACCTGTCTGAAGAGCTGCTGCAATCTCTGGTTTGTGCAAATCAGACTTGACCTTTGGATGCTGTAGGTTGGTGGTGCAGCTCTTCAGCAAGTCCTGAGCAACTCTTGTGTGTCTGTTTTCACAGCAATCTCCATCTCCTGTTCCAGATATTGCAAGAGTTCCTCAGCCACCCACATGTCAGGAGTGCTCCCCACCCAGCTCCCATCTCCATCCACATGCAGCTGGATGCTCATTTAGTGGCAATGAACTCCCAGCCATTGGCAGAGGAGAATTAGTTCTGTTGTTTGTCTGCTGATGCTTTATAATCTCTACATATGCACAGCTAATTTTGTTTTTAACCACACTTGCTGTTCCTCTCAATCTCTAAAACCTCCTGAGAAGTGGTATAATCCCATTGGTTCCCATTTCCATGACACATGCTCTTAAGCACATTCAATTACTGCATGCATAATTGCCAGCTCACATAGGCTCAATTATTAGTTTCTAAATCAGGTATTTAACTAACCCTTCTAAATCACTGGGAGGGTGATTTAAACAGAAATTCATATACCCTTGTGGTGTCAGGCTCAGTGAAATGGTTTAGGTTTGCAGTAAATCACATAGTATCCAAGCCTTAGTGCCTTCTGTTTTATAGGCAGGATCTAGAACAAGCAAAATCCCCTAATACACAGAATCCTGTTACATTTCTGACTATGGGGATAAGGCAAACTGCCTTGAACAGCAGTAGAAAAATGGACTAACCAAAGCATTCAGCATAACAAAGGAGCACCAAGGGATCTGAAAGCAGAGTGAGAGAGGCAAGGCATTCTTCTGAATATAGAGCACAAGAGAATAAGCATAAATGTCCAATTCAGATGGATTTGGGCTCCACTGGGAGATATGCAATTAAATGACAATCTGGCTTCATGTTGAGCTGTGACATGGGACAACCTGACATCCAGCCTAGAAACTTTATTGATGCCTCACAGTACCCAGTGCCCTCAAGTCTTTTTGAACCAATGTAAGCATGAAGTACAGACTCTAACACCTGGTGAACAAGGGTGTGGAAAGAGAGAAGAAAGTCAAAACCACAGTTCGTAGCCTAAGACAAAACACTTTCTCTGTTTTTAAGTGTGGCCAGGAGGAAAGAAGTCCCAGTGGCTTCCCTATAGAAAATTATAAATACAGGATTTTGCTGATGAATACATTGTTAATTCAAGACAGACAGACTTCTGGTTTTCAATGCTACCGAATCAGGCTTTTCAAGAATATCCCTGGTGTGTGGTTTTGCAAGATGCGTTGATGCTTGCCCTGGTGTCACACTGGTCCCTGCTAAAGCATCTACAAATTCTCCCATCTGGGACTGGACAGTGGTTATATGACAAGATACCTAAAATCAGTTCAAAGCTGGTCCCATGCAGATTCTTATGCTGAAAACAACATAACTGCTTGAAAAAGCATAACTGAAATCATGCTGCCATCATTCAGCCAGCATCTGTCCTTTTCTGCTTCCATTCATCTGCCAAGGAAATGTCAGCTTCTAGAACTTCTGAAACTTGTTTTTATTTTCAAGAGGAAAGACAACACAAAGCTATGCAGCTTCCCTTGGCTGTGTGACAGATTTACGGCTACCCTCTACTCTAATTCTCCACTTACACACATGAAAAAACCCTGTATTTTAAGAACTCATATCAATCCCACCTACCGGGAGGTGAGAGAGATTAAGACCTTTGGGGCAAGGATTTTTGTTGAAATTTTACAGCATCTACTACAACCACGGACTACATTTTGGAATCTATTACATACAAATAGTAAAATAAAAAGGCCAGAATGTGACATAGCAAAATAATTCTTTTTTTGTAAGGTGCCCTTGGGAATGTCCTCCATGGACTTCTACAATCTGAGTCCCACCCATGGGCTGCAGCTCTGCACAAACTGCTCCAGCCTGGGCTCCTCTCTCCATGGGGCCACAGGTCCTGCCAGGACCCCTCTAGGCATGGGCTTCCCATGGGGTCACAGCCTCCTTTGGGCATCTCCCTGCCCTGGTGTGGGTCTCCTCCCTGGCCTGCAGGTGGATCTCTGCTCCTCCACGGACCTCCATGGGCTGCAGGGGCACAGCTGCCTCACCATGGGCTGCACCACGGGAATCTCAGCTCTGGCACCTGCAGTACTTCCTTCCCCTCCTTCTTCACTGACCCTGCTGCCTGCAGATGTTTCTCTTGCATATTCTCACTCTTTCTGCCTGCAATTCCTTCCACACAGCAACTTCTATTTCCCTCTATTAAATATATTAAACCAAAGGAGTTGCAACCATTACTGCTGGGCTCAGCCTTGGCCAGTGGCGGGTCTCTCTTGGAGCTGGCTGGCACTGGCTCTGTCAGATAACGGGGAGAAGTTTCTGGCAGCTTCTCACAGAAGCCAAATTGTTGCTCCCTCACTATTAAAACCTGGCCAAGCAAACCCAGCACACCCATTTTGTGGCAAAGCTATTGAGTCAACACTGGCAAATGGAGAGAGCAGCCTCCTGAGGACCACACAGTCCTGGTGAACAGAAGGTTCAGAAGTCCTAGGTTCAGAAGTAGACATAATTTCTCTGGCACTTCAGTAAATAAGTTTTGTAGCTTCATGTGTTCTCACCTCACAAAACAGCACAGTTACACCATGAGAACTTGTAAATACTACAACTGGTAGTAAAAAGCTCCTGTGCTGTGGCACCACCCAGCAGTTCAAGTCAACACTCAGCACATGGGAATCAACTGAACAGAAATAGAAAACATGCTCCATGCGTGAGCAGGACTATACTCTAAATGGACAAGGCTTCCCATGCAAGTCATTTAAGGTTTGAAAACACAACCTGAATAGCTAAACACAAACTCTAAATAGAATGTCACTGTCTAGACAAACTCTGTGGCAAGTGAAGGGTGGTTGCTTCTGCTGGAGAAACTTGTTGGCCTTTGACCAAGATGTAAGAGGTATGCACAAACCACAGAGATTTTCTGATTTGCACTTCTTTTATCATACCTTGGATTCGAACTTTCTCACTCATTCAGTCACCATTAGATGAAAGGAATATTTGACTAATGCTATCTGAACATGTCTTTGAACAAGCTATCCATCCCTAAAAGGTCCTGTACTCTGCTTTTATTACCTGAGGCCCATTCAGCTCCCAGAAAGTATTTTCACTCCTAATGGCAGTAGCAAAATAAATGCTATAAAGGCTAATCAAAAAGGGGAACCATTTCCAGAACAAAGTGTAAAAACATTGACTGGCTCTGTAATCCACTGTGATATTTTATCCCTTATTTCACTGCTTGCCCATAAAGAATATTACCAATGCGGAGCTCCTGTGGTCTCATTCTCATATATCTTTATGTGTTCCTGTAAAATACACTTGCAGTGTGTTTCATTTGGGTGCACAACACAAAACGATCCCTTATTTTCCAGAAGATAACATTCCTTGAACTGAAGAAAAACCCATAACAAGGCTTGCTCTATAAATTCCCATTATTTGTTTTCATTCTGAGACAGTGAAGAGTTTTTGATCCCTTTTAATTTACCTGGCGTGATAGTTATCTCCACTTTTCAGGAAAATTTGCAAGACTTCAAAAACTAGGAAAAGCTCTGTGCTCAATATGTTTATTGACTGTGATTTCTCTCTTTATCCCCCTTTAGCAAACAAGCCCATAAAAGTACTTTTATAGGGAATAAAAAGGTCATTTATAGTGTTGTCAGAGACATTTATTTTGTTTTTCTACTTTACTGGCAGCCACTACTCACTTCAAGCCTTGCACTGAACTTTTTATGAAGAATATGTGACATAAGAAAATGTAAGTGATGATTTTGCTCTTATTTAACATCCCGTCAATGCCCATCCCATCAATTCCTTGAGTGAGCGCTGACAAGCATCCTTGTTAGGTGTGGTTCTGAATATAAAAAAGGTCTTTTGTCACTTTGTTCTCTTTTGCTGTCATTAAATGCCCAGAAATCTGAGGTGTCAGAGAACATTTGAGGTCAGCTGCCCTGTTCTTCCCACCAGGCTCATTCCTAATGTCTGGCTGTATTTTATTCAGTGCAAAAACAGAGCAACTCAAGATGAGCTTTAGGTACTCCCTTCTAAGCTAACAGATCTTCGCAACAGGATGTTAATTCTGTTATTTGACCTAATATTTATTTTCCTTGATGATTTTATTCCATGGTCTTGTTTCACAGTGAGCTCTGCTCCTTCCCCTCTTTTTAAGGTGAAACCCTTAAACATTGCTTGATCGGGGTACACACGGGCACTTCACAGAATCCCAGAATGGGTCAGGTTGGAAAACACATTTGGTCACTGGTCCAATCTCTCTGCTCCAGGAGGATCATCCCAGAGCACATGGCACAAAATTGCAACCAGACAGTGTCCAGACCTGGTATCAATCACAAACACAGCATTTCTGTCCATCAGTATTTATCAAGAGAGAAACATGACAGTTTCCTTTCTCTGCTTCAACCATTCTGAAGGTTGACGGGGTGGGGAACACAATGGACTTGAACAGAATATTTTGTTAGGCAGATATGAGAGATCTGTAATTTGCACTGTCCTTTGAAATGTATGCCACTGTTTTTGATCACTTAAAGCACAACATAGGCAAGTTGAGAACAGGAACACATGAAAGATCACCTTAACCAATTACGTGGTGGAACTATATGATACTGCATATTCATGTTCTAATAGCAAGTCTCATCCTCAGGATGAACAAAAATACATCTGTGACTGAGTGAACATGAAACTCTTCCCAGATTAAATGTTACCCTTTTTTCAAAGGAGAAAAAAAAAAACAAACGGAGTAGTGCTGCTTTGATGGAAATGATGTCTGCTATGATGGGAGAGCTGGAAATGCAAATTGAGAAGCTGTCAAGCCACGTGCAGCACTGCTCAGTAACCTCACTGTCATTGTATCACAAAAGGAACCAGAACATCTGCAGTTCACTGCAGGATTAGCATTACCTAAACAAGCCACACTTTTGTTAATGATGCCATCTGCAAATGAGCTCATGTCACTCCCTGTTCAAACTTTCAGATACAGCTCAAACGTACTTACAAACAGCAAAAATTGTAATCTGGTGTAAAGAAATCCAAGCATAAACCACAACCCCAAATATAGCCATCCATAAACTTGGATTTTGTGCACACCATCTGTTTCACAAAGCTCTGCTCTGTGAGTGCTGATAACAGCCATCCTTATTAACAGATCAAAAGAATTACAAAATAAAAATGAATCTTTTTTTATTCAATACTAGGAGCAGAGTCTTCAGTTGAATCTCAGTGCTCTTACGTAAGTACAACTCTACGTGTAGGCAAGACAGACTTGCAGTCTTTTAGGGCATGAGATAGGTTGATAATTCTACCTCCATAAAAGATCAGGTGGGACTTAGGAAAGAAGTTCTCCCTGAGTGGTCAGTCTCAAACATTCAGTATGCTTTTATCCCAAGAGTTAGATTTTCACAAGAGCCAGAAAGGTAAAACTTACCTCATTTCCACTGACACTTCACTGAACCTTCTGTGATCAGACTCCTCCACAGGCAGATGTGAAGAGTTCAAGCCAAAAATCAAGTCCTGATCATGCACGTGGAACACAGTTCCAAAAGATTCCTTCACATGCCAGATTTTCTGCCCACTTAGATCTTAAATCATTTGAACAATTGAATATCTTGCAGTATGATTTTTTCTACTTTCTTCCTTTCTCTACTAACAGTGGTAACAGGACTGCTCATTCTTGAGATGCTAGAAGTTTTCTCATGTGTTTTGGGTTTGGCTTTTTTTTTTTTTAATTTGTAAAGCACATGTCTGTTGTGAGCAAATTTATTGGAATGTGAAATAATTTTCCTTTATTAATATTGAATGGTTGTAGTTCATATTCTATACAGCAGTGCTAAGATGCTATGCAGACTAAGAAATTTAAAAGTTTAGAACTAAAAATATTAGAATGTTTTGAAAATGTCGCTTCTGTAATCTTGTTGGAAAACATGCCATTAAAAGCAACAACAATTTGTGCTGTTCAGATCATGGCAGAGCTGGGGAGAAAAAAAACAAACCTGAATTGAAAAGTATTTTTAAAATAATAATTTAAAAAGGAAGCAGAAAATTCACATAAGTGTTTATGATTCAGTATAGGAAAATGTGATATAACTCATCAATTATATATCAAGCTTTAAATTACATAGGTATCTATGGCTGTGATATAATGGAATTAAAACAAACAAAACCCCAAAACTCTTTGTCCAAATACAGCCACACCTCTTCCCGGTAGAATTACTCAGTCTGTTTGAAATAATGTATTTCAGAACTCTTGAGTAATGCATAGAAAAATATTTTTGTCCCATTTTCAGAGAAGTTTTACACTAAGTTCACCACTGTTGCCACATGTGATCATGAGGCTCTTCCAAATGGTTTTAACAGCAAATGGGCTATCTCAAAAATAAGTTTTTGAGACTGTTTTCTTCTCTTCTAAATAACAGAAAGCAGTCTTTCTAATCAACACTGAATTTCAACCAGTAATTACAAAACCACAATTTCTAATGCAGATTAATCATACTGGTACATTTGATGCATCAGTTTCTACTACAAATGTTACTACACATTTCATGGCTCATTCTTGCCAAGTTTACTGAACATACACAGATTCAACCCTGACACTCGTGACCAGCTGCAGTCAGTGACACAAAATGGCAACAAGGTCTCCACCCTATGACCTTACCATCCTTGGGGCTCCTGGTGCACCTTCAGGATGAAACCAGAAGAAAAAAAGCTGCCACCCAAACCAAGAAATTCTCAGTTCTTTTCTATTAACAGATTTAAACTCCCCATTGCCACAGCTAAGGGAGAAATTGCCACAACAGGTTTGCACTCTGATTTTGTCCAGCATCAGGAGAACCCAGAAGACTCAGAAGATGCTGACAACCAATTCACTACATTACATCCACTTAGTCAAAAGCTTTTTTCCACTTTTTTACCCAGGACACTCATAAATAAGTTCAATCACATAGAAAGGTCTGCCTGTATTTTGTGGTGGTACTTTCTTGATAAGAGAGTACTAACTGGAGGAATAACTCATCAGAGTCAATGCACACCAGCATTTTTTAATTAGCTATGAACCAACACTTAAGGAATTAAAGCATTAGAAGAAAACATGACGATTTTTTTTATTAATAATTTTTATAGCTCAAATTTAAAAATATTAAACCAAAACCAATTCAAGATTCATGAAGAAAAATCTGGAACTATATACATGCATAATTAAGAACATCTTGATTCTCGTCAATATTTACTTAAGCTTTTTGTACAAACTTTTTCACACAGTCATATTTACAAGCATATCTGTTTAAAACATATGGACATATATCTCTTAGAGCATTTACAAATCTTTTGAATATTTTTTTTCTTTTAAAAAAAGAATATTTCTGTGATTTGACAATTTTGGTTTCACCTTATGATACCAGACAGGTATTTATTCAGAGGGATGGAAACAGTTATCATTATTCAAATAGCTAAATAACAGTCATCCTACTGATACCCAGAATTATCACATATGGCTTTAAATATCTCCCAAACCCAAAGGATCATCTCACAGGTATAAACTACAGTCCATCTGTGGTGTCTTTCTAATTAAATATTGAGCCTTTGTTTAGGTTAGATCCATAACTCAGCAGACACTTTCTAGGCATGTACTCAGAGCTAAGGGGCCCTTTTAATTATAGAAAAACAACTTTGCTTCCAGCCAAGTCAAGAATATATGAAGCATGTATAAAATGGGATGTACGGGCTTTTTCAGACACTCTAGGTATCTTTATGGATGGTTTTTATTATGGGATACCACAGTTTTGAACAGATAATATTTGTGTGAATTTACAGGAATCAAGTGAGAGATCTTCTAAGAAGAGGAAGAATACTTTTTCCTTAAAAGCATTTTTTAGAAACAAAAAAGTCTGAGAAGGTTTTGCACAAAATATGTCTAAGTTACTGGTACAATCCAACCAGTTAACAATCCAACCACTTCACAAATCAACTGAAAATCCATCAACTTGCTTGCTTTTGGTTGGGAGAAAAAAAAACCCACTCAAACCTCTGGCTCTGGCAAATCAAGAAATCATCTCCTTTGAGTGTTGGTTCTCTAGAGCTCCTGCACTGATTCTTCCACAGTTTGCTCCTCCACAGGCTGCACAGCTTCCTGCACATAAACAATGAACTCTGAAGCCTCCCCACCCTGGGTATAGACAGTCACTGTCTCGATGCCCTCCACCTCGTCTGAGGACACCACCAGGTGATGCTGCTCCGACAGCTCCACCGACGCCTGCTGCAGCGTCTCCTGGATCATCAGTGTGTGGTTGGCTGACTGCTCCTCTTCTTTCACCTGAGGAGACATGGGAGAGCTTACAGAAATTTCACCTTCCCAAGAAGTACCTGGCATTGTGATGATTAATGGAAATACAGCACACAAATTAGCAATCGCACGGTTTTGAAAGAAAATGTCAGTTTTGCAGAAAATGCGAGCACTTTTGATTAATGAGTGTGTAGCTAGGCAGAAAACTGAAAACACCAACACAGCATCTCAGTTCTGTGCACAGAGAGCTGCAAAGTTTCAGGAACACTGGTCTTTAGAGACAGCTTTAATCTCTCAGTAGTCACTCATTCAGAACTGCTTTTATTTAAATAAATCTGAACTCAGTCAATTCCTCTAGTAGCACTGAGTTGAGAACCCATCCAAAACCATGTGAGAAAACATCTACTGTCTCCACCTTTCTTTCTCTCCCTAGTCAATGGCTGCTCATAGAAGTGCAAATTTCACTGTAAACCTTAAGGGGTTTTGTTAGAGAAATGTAAAATATATAAATATCACTGAAATAGGTTCGTGAGGCCTACTGTTTGTGAGGCAGCAATGTTTACAGTATTGAAAGAAGAGTGACAGAAATGAGTGAAAAGATTTTTTAACGAACATTTTGCTTCTTGTCAAAATTTTAAAAAGCAACACTGTCTGGTTTTCAATTCCAAATTCATACAGGTGCCTATCAATTACTGAAATACAGCATATACTAGAATGCAAAACCAAATCTTAATCGTCTACCAGACCCATATAAAATTCCTATGCAAAGTACTCCAGACAAGTATAAATAAGTCAGAATACTCCAAGTCATGCAGAAGAAATGCATTCTCCCAAGTGTTAATGATAAAATAATCTACTTTTAAGGAGAGAATGGAACAGCAATTTTTCAGTACGCAAGACATATACAAAAGTATTTGGTAGGGGAAGGTGCCCCTGGCCATGGCAGGAAGGCTGGAATGAGATGATCTTTAAGGTCCTTTCCAATCCAAACCATTCTGGGAATCTATGGATCCATTTGCTGGAGCAGAGTGTGCTCTTGCAGCACTGAACTCATAAGTGATCTTAGAAAGAAAAGACCAGACATGGTAGATTCTACAAAGTGTGGAATCTAAGTTACAGAAGTTAGAAAGGGCTAATTGTTTTTTAGTTAGAAGCTGGCTCAAAAGTAAACAGCAATAGCACAATCAAATTCAAGTAAATATAATTAAGATTATTAATGCTGTTTAAGGGGAGAGAGGGAACAGAAGGGAAGAACCAGTGAGGATTCCAAGGATCTGTTTGGTCTCTTAGAGATCAGCAAGAAGAAAAATAGCCCCTCATGTGTTTGTTTTCCTAATGCTCTTTTCTAATTTAATTTTTTCCCTAAGCAACCCTTCTCTTTGTGACTTTGCTTCTGACTTTTCTATTTCACATTTAAAATACCTGTCAGAAGAAGATTTCAGAGATTCACCACCCCCTTAGGACTTCACAACACTCTGAACTTTCACTCAATTAAAAAGGCTATAGAAAGCTTTTTCTTGAACAATCACAAGTATGTCCAGGTGTTAAATTATTCAAAGGGCCCCAAGTCAGTATGGCTGTAATATACTAATGAAATATATGTGGATTTTATCTGGTGAAATGTAAAGATTTAACATCCAAAGGGAATCTGACCATTGTCACTGACCTTAATGCAACAGCACAGTCATACCCACTGATGCCCACTCTGGCTTTGTTGCACAGGATTCAGTTTATAGGGATAAAAAATACAGGAATGGAATGAAGTCCATTACACAATCTGTTTCTTTTATCAAACATACAGCTTAAATAGCTCCTGCCGAAGTTCAAGCTCAACACCTTACACAAGTAGATGATGCTGGATATTTTTCTTGACACAGTAAAATTTGCAACCAGCCTCAGAAAGAACAATTTATGTTGTCTCAAAATGCAGTTATCATAGAATCAAGGAGTCATGGACTCATAGAATGGTTTGGATTGACAGGGAACTTGGAGATGACCTAGTTCCAACCCCTCTACCATGGCAGGGACACCTCCCACCAACACCTATCCAGCCTGGCCTTGAACACTCCCAGGGATGGGGCATCCACAACTTCTCTGGGCAACCTGTTCCCATGCCTCACTGCCCTCTGAGTAAAGAATTTCTTCCTAACATCTAATCTAAGTCTCTCCTCTTTGAGTTTATAAACAATCCCCCTTGTCCTTTCCCTATCTGTCAAAAATCACTGTCTCTCTTTTTATAAGCCCCTTTCACCAACATACCCCTCACTAATGGAAACTTGAGCCTCTCTTTGAAAAGCAAGGAGTTAAATCATGAAAAAAAACCCCATAGCACTGTAAACTTCTATCTCTTGCTGCACCTAGTGCACTCTTTTCTATTTTTAAATTATTAAAGAAACCCTAAATCCTACTGAAAGCAACAGAGCTTTAGTGAATTCACACACCAAACTCCCTTTCCATAACTCTCCTCTTTCCTGAGGGTACTTGCTCCACTGTCAGCTCCTCTGTGGAAGTTAAGGACATACACAAGATCTACTAATGAATATTGCAACAGGCCATGGAAAGTCTAGTCACCATTGAATTCAGATAGGAAGCTGCAGTTAAAAATGTTAGATAATTAGAATCTCACAGCTTGTTATGAATCAGCTCACAATTACAGCCCTTGATGCTAGAGATGCTCAAACAAATACAGAAATAGGGGTGTCTAAAATGTGGCCCTATAATTATGCAATATACACTAATCCCTCTTGTTTTAGTGCACTACACATAACCCTCTGACAGCATGCCTCAGGCCAGAAAAATTACACTACATTTGCTAAGAGCTGCAAGAATGCACAACACAGTATGAGATGGATCTCACTGTTGTCACTCTAAATCTAAACCCATAAATAATTTTAAATATAGCTTTGTGAATGTACATAAATAATGAAGAGAGAAAAATAAATAAGGCATAGTTGACACAAAAATGAAATGAAAGCAGAATCTCATCCAATTCAATAGAAGCAATCTAATACTTACTCAGTTTTATATCCTTTTAAAATGAAAATGGCCAATAAAGAAAGTTAATTTAAACTCCCTACCTGACTTTATCGATGTGGGTTTATTACTCTTGTCATGCAGGGGTAAAGAAAACTAATGCCTTTATTTCTGGTGTTTTTAGCTTCCAGCATCCTTTTTTGACAGCTATCTGTAATCCTTTTAGTTTGACAAATCACCACATTATTTGGGATATTTACATTTCAAATCAGTTCAATGTTTACATGCTTCTGCTTGGTTCCTATTAAATTGTTCCACAGGGAATAATCTCAAAATGTTAATTTCCATCCTTCAAATTGATGAAACAGTGGGACAGCTGCCATCTGAATGATCGAAGTCACCACACTCAATTCTCTTTATTGGCTTCTGAAATCTTTTGAAGAGCAGCATCCAAGACCTCTTTTCTATTTGAGAGTCAGCTGAAAAGCATCTGTCTGCTTATCCTTCGTTAAAGAATGACAGCAAGGAGCTGAAGCCACACACAGCTGGCACATTAAATCAAGTCAGTACCTGCATAAATATTCTTTATTAACTAAATCTGTCTCTTGCAAAAGCCAATGGGACTTTCACCACCATGTTTTCATAAGAAGCTCAACATCTCTAAATTCCAAATGTTCTTAATTTACATATCCGAGGACCATCCAGATACATGGAAGTATTCATTACAAACGGGTCTCTATTAGAGGAAACTTGTCCTCTCAAAACAAGAAAGACTTTAAAATTTGAAATAAATGAATTCAAGCCATTAAGGAAAATATACTTCTTCCCTTTCCTGAAAAAGAGTAAAAAAATATTTGCAGTAAGATGCTAAAGCCTTTTCCTTACCCTAGAGCTCATTCTGGGAAATACTGTAATAGCTTCAATTTTATTTGAAGTCAGTAGGAGTTGCAGGTCCATTGTGCTTAAAACAGTTTTGCTGGGCCTGTCCCCAAATCCTCAGTGGAATCATTCCCTTGATTTCAGATTGAATGCTGCTTTTCAGTTTACCATGAAGCAGAAAAGTTAATCACAGAGATCTTTCAGATTTTCAAAACCTTACACTAGGCTGCAGATGCTCCTATTTATATCACAGAACATCAGTAAGAAAATATACAAAATATCTGCAGAAAGGATTAAAATGAAAGCATTTTATATCACTGAGAGCACCTGGATATGTGATGTGTCAGCTTACATTGGTGCCTACAAGTTTTTTCAGTATCATTTGAATAATTTCAACTGTTTCTCAGTTTTGGTTTACATACAGTTATATTGTGTGAAAAAGACACACAGAAAACACCATAATTTGATCATTTGAATCTCTATAATGAGCTACAAAACAAAGACAATCTGGTGCACAATGGTTTTGGAATAATAAGAGGGTTGAGTATGAAAGAGTTGCTTTGCATAAAAAAAAAAAAAAACAACCAAAAAAACCCCCCCAAAAAACAGCAAGGAGACAGACAAATACTGTTGATGCAGATTTCTAAAAAATCTGCAAAAAAGTTGCCTGGTTGAATATACCTCAACAGAGGGACTGTGGCTGGACATGGCACTCACCTGGCAAAATGCTGGATCACCCCCACCTCCTTTTGAGGCAGAATGGCAACACTGCCATTGTTTTAGGAGCTCTAACAGGACAGTGATCTTGAGAGATTTTATCTGTACCTTACAGAAATGAAAAAAAAACTCCTCAAAGGCTGAGGAAACAGGTGCTCAGCCCCATCTGCCCCATTTAAAACCTGCCATTGCTGTTACTGTCACAGAAAGCATCAGAGTGCTCTGTGTTCTAAAGCAACTACAAAATTGACAATGGCTATAACTCCATATACTGGCATATTTTCTAGATTACCACCAGCACCCAACATCATGTCGGGACCAAGCCAAGCCAGACTGAAATCCAAGGTGTGCTGCCAAAGTACAATGTTCAGTGCTCTCTGATGTGACAGCCATGCTAATAATAGGTATTTACTTTTGAAGATGTGCTATGCTATAAAATTGTTTTCTGTGATCTGCTTTGAGTTGATGTATAATCTTGGCTCTGCCTTCCTACTGCTGTCACTTTGAAGAAAGTGACTTATCATGGTAGGTTTTTACTGGAGCCTGAAGAGATCACAGAATAAAAGGATGAAAGGAACTAAAATAAAGGGTGAAACACATGGAAATCCAGTATTTTCTTGTTATCTTCTGAAAAATATCTGTTTAGTTATTGTAATAACTGATATACTTATTCTCCAGAACACATTATGCCTAGGTTAAAAATAGGTTACTCTCCTTTTCAGGAATAGATTTAACCTTTCACTTCAGTCTAAAGAAATAGTAAAAATGTCAATCCTGTCTCATCTTTCTGAGTGGAAGGAAAAGAAAGAGAATTCAGCAGCCAACTACTGCTTTTTATTGTTAATATTTATGTAGTGGTTTGGATCAGGACCTGGATTGTATCAGCTGTGATACATGAAAAGCGTAGTTCATGCCCCAAAGGCCTTATCATTTCAGTATAATTTCAGCATAAAACAAGAGAAAGTAAGCAGACATAGAAAAAGGGAGGTGAGAGAGTAAAACAAATGAGACAGTGGTAGTTCAGTGTGACAGGCATTAGTGTCAATATACAACAATCTATCCACACCTAATTGCTGTCATCCTATTTTTGACAAGTAATTGAGAGAAGACAATGAGGTACAAATTGTTCCTTATTAAAAATCCACACAGTAAGCACAGTACAGAAGAAGGCATTAGAAACTTGTTTGAAAAAAGTAATAAGCAAGTAAATCTTCATGGACTAAGCAAAGGTAGGAGAAAAAAAACCAACTTTACAGCTAATGCGAAATGGGACTCTAAGTTGGAAAGGAGTAAAAAACCCAGGAAAGGAAAACAAAATTGCGTTTGATGTGGCAAAAAAGGAACATCAAGTACAGGATAAGAGAGGGTGATGACAAGAAGAGGACAGAAAGTAATCTTTGAGGTTTTTCCTGAAAGAATACAAAAGGGATAAAACATAAACTGTGAATGTCAGAAAAAAGATTATCAGAGTTAACTGTAGCATAAAATAATGATGGCTTGGGCAACCACTGTAGCTAAAAGGTTGAAATGAGACTCCATACAGGAGTCATCATTCAGAACAAATTGGCACCATTTAGGTATTCACCTGCAGGCAAGGCCCAAGAATGTTCCTGAGGAGGAAATCAGCTCTCTGGCTTGAAAAATAGGAAAGACACCCCACAGAGTTGAGAAATAAAGTGGACTTCTGATGAACAACTGCAGAAAGGCTGATATGATCACCCTGGTGATTAATAATAATGACTAGTGATTAACACAAACCTCTCAGCCATCTTCAGCGTGAGCTAAGAGTGATGGTTCTAGAGCACACAAACCCAGTGCAGTATCACAGGCCTAAAAATAGCAAATTACCCGCAAATTTGTCCCTCACTATCTAAATGAAGGAAAAAAAAAACCCAAACTGAAAAACTGATAACATGCAACCAAATTTAACTGGTTACTATGGTGTAAATGTAAATCTTTGGTTTGCAATCCAAAATTCTACTGCTGTCTAGTAGTAATTTGATGCAAAAATAAGAACTCATATTTGGACAGAGAACTCTACATGCTTTCTACTCTGTGTGTCAAAGAGATCTGATACAAGAAATAAATTGCATTTATGAAAAAATAAAGTAATTACATCAGGTAGTATCTTGCTGCCATTAAACACTTCTGCTAACAAACACTGGAAATGGAAGAGCAGCAACTAGAAGAGAAACTAGAGCTGATGAACACAGACCAAGAAGAGGAAATTCTTCTGATGTTCTGGTCAATGCAGTGAGGGATTCAGGAACTTAACTTTCAAGTATGTTCTTCATGTATTGTGAAAGTGCAAGCATATGCACTTTGAATATAATTTCCTTGGATAGTTACTTACAGCACTACACACTGAAAGAATCTCCTCTTAAAAAATAACATATCAGGGTGTTCATTTCTGAGGGTAATACTTCCTCACAAGAAACTCAGTGTTTAAATCAAACATGTTTAACTTGGAAGAAACTTTTTATGGAGCAATTAATATCCTTGTTAGATGTACACTCTAACTGAAAGAAACAACTAAACATCAAGGCACTTTGTAGTGAAACACTATCTCTGTTTTAGTTAACACAGAGATTTTGTGTGAAAAACAAGGCTTTGAGCACGGGCCTGCAGAGACTGTAAATCAAGGGTGCGTGTGATACTGCCTGACTGCTTGTGTTTGGCCTGTGAGCCAGGAAAATAGTCCATTCCTATAAATAATGGATTGAACAGCCTCTTCTAGCAAAATAATCAAAAAAACAAATGAATCATTCCCCACCCTAAGGCACAAGTCCATCTATAACAGGACACAGAGAGTTGAATGTGCAAAAAGGAAAGTCTCTCGTTTTACCCTTCCAGTCCCTTCACCTTCCCATGTGCTGTTACCACAAAACTCCTTTCTCCCCAGTCTCTTGCCTACATTACCATCCACTATGAAGAGAATTCCCTGGCTTTTCTAAGCATCTATTTGTCTCTTTCCTAGCTGTTCTTCAAACTTAGCACTCTTTCCTCTCTCCTTTTCCCCACCTTGCCGCTTTTTTAGTCTTTACGCAGAGCAGAACAACTCAAATGTCATGCTATGAAGAAATATCTTAATTAGCTCTTTTACAAAGAGATCCAGAGTGGATCCCTAGTAACTGAACAAGGGTGGACTTCTCCTGCCATGCTGTGATCAAAGCTTCAAAGGGGATTTTTGCCAGTCCCAGATTATATTAATAAAACTTCACATTACTAGCTTTTTTTTTTTCCTCAGGCATTTGGAGAGAAATATATATTACACTTCTTACCAGCTGCATATTTTCAGAGCTCACACAACTGGATTTATCCAAAATTAGGAAAAAAATTAACTTTGATATCAGATTAGTATACTCGCTCACAGGCAAGATTGAGATAAAATCATTTCAGGCTCCAGACACAACCTTGGAAAGGTCTCACACATGTGACACTAATGAAGCCAACAATGATTCCTATTTACCAAGCATAATCCAAGCCAAGCAGGGCTAACCTTGCATTTTTGGGGTTTAAAATCGTAAGTTGAATCCCAATTCTGTCTAGAATTGGTTACTGCTATGTTGTCAAAGCCTTTTCTTTAATATAATCATTTGTATAAACAAGAAATATGAAGTTTCCTAAGTCAGAACTGAAATTTTGTTCTCCACATGCAATTCAGGAGCTTGAAGAGAAAATCTGATCTTGACTTCATCTCCATTATAATGTGTACTTATAATTCAGTATACTTGCAGTAAGACTACAAGCAGAACAATAATTTAATAGAAGAATCCCTCGAACATGGTGTCATGTCAGCACACAGGTTAGGGAAGTGCTAAAGCATGTGCACAGCAGCATTACTGATAGATACAGCTGGATTTATACAAGATTTTACGGATAAAGTGTAAATGGGACTTTTATGAGTGAAAGTAAGGATGATGCCAGCAGTGGGAGAAAGAAATTTCCAGGCAGAAAAGAGGAGACAAAATTAGGAACACTATAGTGTAACATTTACAGCAAAAAAATCCTTTTCAAACATTCTATTAATTTAGAATTAGAAGAAATTTCTTGGTGCAAATAGAGAAATATGAAGGAAACTTGCAAGGGCTAGCTAAAAAATGAGATTTGAAAGTAAGAACTGATATAAGAAATGGGTAATGTAAGTCCTTAGAGCAAAAGAAAAAAGACAAACAGCACAAAAATCAAGACAACTACAATAAATGTTGTTAAGGAAAAAGAAAAAATGGACCCAAGCTGCTAAGCAAGGACTCGAACAGGAGTGGAAATTCAGTGACAGATGATGTCAATATGTTGCTGACACCTTGAATGAATTCATTGTCTCACAATCCACAAGGGAAGCTGAAGGTCACAGAATAAAGTGTGGAATACATCTTCCAGTGGCAAAGTGAAATATGAACAAATCTAAAGGTCACTTCAAGGTTAACAATTAGGAAGCCATGATAATTAAAACTCAACCAGGTCATAGGTACAAATGAGGGATATCCCACAGAAAGCAATTCAGTATTGAAAAAAAAATCCAACAGTTTCTAATAGGGGAGGATTAAAGTCAAGTTAAGAACACTGAAATACTTCTTTCACTCAGATTAAAATTGGGTGTGCCTGTAATTCTTGAGCAATTTTCTGGTGGGAAGACAAGAGATGGAAAGTAACTACAGGTGTATAACAGACCAGACTATGATGAAAAACTGATTTCTATAGAAAAAATAAAAGGCAAATAAAAAAGAGAAAACTGAAAAGAACATTTTAAAAAGGTAAAAGATTCTAAAGGAAGGGGGAAAGGGGGCATTAAAAGAAAAGCAGCAAAGAGATTCTGTGCTCTAAGAATTCAATATTTCATTTGATATAAGAGTGGTGCTTGTAAGAGTTTGCTATCAGACCAGTGAGGGTCACTGATGTATACATGGAAAAAGAAGTGATTAAGGCTTAGCAGTCTGCAAACTCAAAAGGCTAGAAATATGGATTGAAAAGTGAAGAAGAAAATTAATTTGGAAAATAAATATTTACTTATAAAAAGTTACCAGTAAATTCAGAGGGTCCAAAAAGGAAGTTAATACATTTTATGATGACTCAGATACTGATCAGAGTTAACACCTGTATATTTAAAAGTTTAACACTCAGATATCAAAACATTCTCTAGGCAGCTCTACTTCAGCAGCCACTTTCTCCTATGCCCTTAGTACAACAGCTTCAAAAGCTGCATTCCTTTAGGGAAGAACTAATTTCAGTAATATTGACAAACACCAATTGCTAATACTGCATTCAACGCCTAAACATCTCTATAGTACAGCATGTTGGTAGTGGCTGTACTATAAAAGTTGTTTTGAAACTTGCACATAATTGGACCACACTGTCTCTTCTCTTTAATGACTGAATTTAGTTTTCAAATTTGGGTATGTTATTCTACAAAAAAGTCCTAAACTCTTACATAGTTTCTAGTCAAAATACCTGTTAAGTTTTGCAAAGAAACATCTGAAAATGCTCTGATTTCAAATTCTGCCTTGTCTTTGTGACATTTGGGCAGCAAACTTAGGAATTATCCAAGGACTTCACAGATCATGAACTTCACACTTCTATGGACCTCTCATGAACAAAATGTTCAAAACACTTCAAAAAATGCTGAACACAAAAGTTAGTTTTAGCACTCAGAGTAATCTGTTCAGGTTCATTTAAATAAAAGGAGTTACTTAAACTCTTTGGGAAGGTAAAGTTTCTCACATACTTTCCTTCCATCATCTGTCAACCACTGAGTGCACAGACCCCGGAGAAATCAGTGGGGAAAGGGGTAAGCAAAGAGCTGTGCTGAAAGAGAAGGAACAGATTTTAAAGACCACTGAGAGAATGAAAAATGGCAGCAACAAAGTTAACAGACACCTGTGAGGAGGAAATATTGAGTAAAAGTCTTGATGCTTGAACCCAACAGGCCCTCAAATTGAAAATTATTTCCTTTTGCTTGCTGCACCAAAGACCACCTGAATCTTTTAGATGACAATGGCATTAAGTGTCTGCACAAAATGTAAGCATGTTATTTTATAAAACCTGAAAACATCTGCTAGAAAAAAGCTGTATTTTCACACACACACACCTACATATACATACAGGTGTATTTATTCATCCGTGTTTTATATATTACATGCATTTTTAGACGTATACAGTTATGCATATGTATGTATAAACATGTACATGTGCGGGCATGGAAACACACACACAACACCCAGTGAAAAATTAGGAAAAATTCTCCACGTGTCTTGAATGATCATTTAGAACTTCTCCCTTGCAAAGTAACACCCATTTCACAATACATATATGAAAATTCAGTGTGACTGGTTCAGAGAAGAAAAGAACTCTTACCTGCTTCACCACTGTCACCGTGCCAGGTGCCATGGTAACAACAGAAGCCACTGCAGTGGCATCGTGGGATTCTGAGCCCAGCTCAATGATCTGCTGCAGGATGTTTACAGCTGTTGGATCCAGTCTTTCACCTGATCAGAAGGACAGAAGCCGTAAGATTATCACAGTAGGACAGTTCTGAGGCTATGTGAATCCAAATAGCACAGCCCTGACTCACTGTTGGTACAATTCAAAATGCTCAATAATGTGACACTTTAATAGCAGATCTATGGCAGGGAAGCATTCACGAAACAAATTTGCCCAGGGAATACATGAATCAGCAAGTGAAGCCATAGTCATCACTTCTATGCCTGTTTGAAAGAGATCTAAAAGAATACATTGAATAAAGAAACAACAGCCACAAGTCATAGCAGGAACTGCAAATTAGGAAGCCGCAAAGACCTTACAAATCCAAAAGTGTATTTACCAGACATTCATCTTACACAGAACCTACTTGTGTACTTATAACCATAACAGCCATTTGGCATTTTAGAAACCTGTGTTTACCATCTGTCTGCTCCTCTGCAATATCCCTCAACCTAGATTAAATAGTTTTATCACTAATCTGTTGAAGGGAAAGGTTAATTCCTTGGGAAAACTCATACTGATCATTTTATTAACACTGGATCAGAACATGTCTGTCCTTTTCTAAAAATTTTTCTGATGTGTGTAGCCCTGCCAAAGGAAAGAGATGTTTACAAAAAAAACCCAAACAAAACATTTACAGTTGTACTCTCACTTCTCACAAGGTGTGAAAGACCTGAATGCAGAAAAATGTTTCTGTTAAGCAGGAATACAAATTCCCACCAATGGCCCACCATTCCTACACGCCGATTGTTAGCATGAGGGAGATGTCAGACAGGGAAAGAAACCATCAGGGTCATGTAAAGCTGCCTTATATTTGCTTTCATCACTGTTAGAGATAGAAAATAGATAGCAAATAGAATAAATCTAATTTCCTAACTTAAACTTTCAAACTGAGGTTGATACTGTGATAGTAGTCTAGGCCAGATAATTTAATTTCAAATAGAAAGAAAGTATATATTGTTATTTATGTAAGAAAAAAATGCATCTGAGTACTGACAAAAAAGTTTGCTTACTTTGTTTTTTTTTTTACTATAAAACTGCCTTTAGACAAGATGGTACTGTTTTCATACTAAGAAGGAATACGCTGGAAGAGTATCTGAAGTTGGATGTTCTAAAAAGATTACTCAAAAAACTATAGCCTCGTGCTTAAAATAAAGACTGCTATGTACAGTACATTCCATGACAATATTTATTTTAATTTAGATTTATAGAAGTTTAAGAAAAGTTCTCAAGAAGTTTTCACTTATTCAGAATTTCCACTCATTAAAATAATATATAGATAATATAATAATATAGAAACTGGTAGTAATGTAATTTAATTGCAACATGCTTGGAAAATCTGTAAAAACTGAGAGTTTTTGACATGTATCTGTATTGTGAACTATAAAAATCACAATGGTAAACAATTGGAAAATATTGTCTTCTGATAACCAGGGCATTTATTCATATGTATTTAAAAAAACAAAACAAAACAACATAGGAACACCTACTTTAGTCTCTGGTGTTTTAACACTCTCAGAAATCTGGGCATTTTTTTCTTTTCTCCTGGGTGTTTTTTTTTGTTGTTTTTTTTAATTTCCCACTTATTAGACATTATCTAATGCTACTCTCTTCCTCTTTAACCTGATACAGAACAGCTCACTTCATTTTGTGTACCATCAAAATTGAGATTGTTAGTGCTGTCCTGGGAACATGGTAAATGAGGTGTTCCACCATGTCAATCCTGCAATCTTGCTGACTACAGCCAGAGAGGGAGAAAAATAATAGCCAGAGAATTGTCATTAGATACACACCATCTACTCTGCCAAGATAGCTAATTCACAGTATATTTAATAATATAGGCAGGAAATTCCACACAGCTAATAGTAAAGTGCAAAACAGGCGGTGATAAGTATTAATGACTTCAGGATATAGAAATTCATAATGAATTATTATTTCTCATTTATACTTATAGGCAATATAACACTCCAGAAGTAAGTTCTGGATGACTTTATTTCAACTTTTAATAGGAGATCACAGGAACTTCATATATTGCCCAGGACACCCAAAAGAATTAAATATTTTGGAAAAAACGGTGTATTTGTACTCCAACCTGGAAAAAGGTAACTTACTGTTCTCAGAAGTGTATCTGAGGTTCTGTAATGCAGCCACAGCAGCCTGAGTGCCCTGAACATCTTCTCCAGCCTCTGTGATATGGAGATACTGAGTGGATGCTTCCTCAGAAACTTCGGCAGTTAACTTGGAAACAAAACCCAGCCAAGGCATGAATAATCTCATTTCAGTGACTTAACAAGAACAGGAAATGCGTTTGGACAACAAATACTGTAACAAGAGGTATACTGGGTGAAACAGAATTCAAGACGAGTATTACATGGGAGTCAGGATAATCATCCCACAGTGTTCTTCTAGATTCTACTTCAGAAGTTGTTTTAAGGAAGCTAAGTTATCCTGACCTTATTTTTGTTGCACAGTTATCTTAAAACTAACAACAGACTTGTACTGTACCAGGGTTTAGCAAGGACCCTTTGAGCAAAATGAATTTATAATGCAGATCTGTTAAAACACCTCACAAGTTTGAAAATAAATGGCATTTTGTTTCAGGAAAGTTATCCTTTCCATAAATTATGGGTTTTTTTCAAGACAAGCTGCCACTATATAATTCTGCTGTGATGGGACTCTTTTTTTATAGCCAGTTTAGCAACAGAGACGTTCCTGCATCCAGGTTGTCCTCTTATGTTTTCAGCTTTGGGCAGCTACAGGGAAAGTGCAGAGAGAATCATTTGGAATATGGATATAAGACTCTGAAAGGCTACATTTTAAAATGTTTGTCTTGTGTTCTTTGAATTGCTGTCCAAATAGAACCTACTCCAGTGTTTTTCAAGGACTTATCCCTTTGTGTGTGGATATTCAATAACTCTTAGACAAGACCTGCAGGTCAGCTCTCTCAAATCACGCATTAGATCTGTGATGAGGGCCAGACTGAAATTCAGCCCTGTGGGGTCAGCCAGCTGCAGTTGACTCCTGGCTTTTTCCTCTCATTGGACTTCAAAATCAGCCTGCTTGGACAGTGGAAGACACTCCACTGGCCAACTATAATTTTTTAACAAAAGTATCTAAATCAGTGGTTTTCCCATGGATTCTGCATCTCCAGGATTGAAGCTGAACACACAGAACGTATCATAGAAGACTTACACTGCGTAACATCATAATTTGTTCAGATGATCAATTAAAAATTCAGTTTTCTAGATTCTAGCCTTCTCTGGACCAAGACATAAGCTTTTTTCTGCAGCCTTGCTCATCTTACAGTTAACACCAGTGAATATTCAGGATATTACAAAATGCAGTTAAGTTTTTCAATTTCACATTTTTTGAGCTTTCATCCTTTTGCTGCAAATAGAGGACTAGAATCCTAAGATGCGAAAATAAACATTTACAAGGTTGCTAACCCTACCATATATTAAAATTTAACAGACATAGCAATGCATGCATTCAAACAAAGATAAGATCCTATGACCTTCTGATCTTATATAAAGTCAGAACCACACTTCTTACACTTCTTATTTTTATCCTTACTTTTCTCTCCAGAATTTTAAAAAAATCTTAGGGTTGAAGCCATTGTTATTTTGCTTTACCTCCCATTTGGTCTCCCCATCATTCTCCACTAACTTCATTCCATGCTTGTTTTTAAGATGTCTGTTGAATTCCCATTTTGTACCGTACACAAAGCTGCAAACAGGACATTTAATGCCACCTATAAGGAAACACAAACAAATTCTTTGAGTTATTTTCACATAAATTCTTTTTCAATGCAGTAGCAACCTGTTTAATTTGACTCCATCTCAATCAAGCCATGTGAAATGTTTTCCTTTAGCCATTTGTCCAACATGAAATATGTTAACATCTAATATACACATCAGTGGCATACTTTATAATATAAAGCTATATTAATAATTAATTAATATTCAGTAATATTTTTAAAATGTGTCTTCTCTAAGACCATTCTAGTTTTCTCAGGTTTCAAAACATTGGGTTTTTTGGGGTTTTTTTTGGTTTTTTGGATTTTTTTTTAACATTAGCAAAGTGAACTAGGAAGAGTTAACAATGTAATACCCTCTTTACCCAAATATCTTTGCTCTTGAGATTTATGTTAACATGCAAACTGTAAATAAGTTTTCTGTCTACAAAATGATGCATAGCATGAAGTTGGCACAATGTTTAATGTGTGAGTGTGCAGCATTACAGGTAAAAAGCTAAGCATGATGAAATCATGAGAATCCAATTTTTATATGAGATTAAAGAGCTTTTACTTCTTTTGCTTATGAAAGTAATTTGATCAAATGTCAGATCTCATTTGCCTGTAATTATACAAATAAGTATTTCTCTTTTTTTCCCTCTATTGACAAAAGAGAACGAGAATAACCTGCCTGTGATAAATTGTTGCATTAGGTGACCAGAAGTCACTGTAACAAATCTAAGCTGAGGAAATGCCTTAATGCCACTGCAGGAACTGTGCTACCTCATGTTGGCCTCCACATCATCGTGGCAAAACATGATTCTCACCCATCACGTTCAAAGGCATCAAACAGACTCACAGAAGCTGGTTATAAGCCAAGACCTGGTTGCACAGTCCTTTATGAACAAGGTGATTAGAAAAAACATCACATTTTACATTAATGGAAAGCTACCATATGGTAACCCGGTGAAAAGTAACAAAATTTTAATTTTGATAAAACAGAATGGAGCTACATCCAGTCCTAGGGTATTTCACTGACACTTTTACCATACTAAATCTTCTCTTTGCTGTTGCACCTTTTGGGGTGCAGCATTTGTTTTTGGAGTTTGGAAAGGATGAGGCAGGACAGGTCCAGAGTCAGCATGCAAAAGTTCTCTTTATTCTAATTTTCTGACTCCATTTATATACACTGTACATAGGTGGCCAATTATTGGCCAAAGCAGAACATCCCATCACTTGGATTGGTGTGCATACCAATCACTCAAATGTTCTCTCAGAACAAAGGCATGTAAACATTTCTTATTTACATGAAAAAGGCTTGGGAACTCAGCTCAGAGTTCCAAAACATCAGAAGGCTTAACTTTAATATCAAATGCAAGTCTGAGACATGCAAAAGCAGAGTCGCACTTTGCTAAGTCTTTACCAAATTTCACTGTCAGAGCAGATGCTCAATATTCCATCTTTAAACAAAACTGAAGCAGTTTTACTAAGGGAAACTCAAAAAATTCAGATTAGGACAGATTAGATTAGATAATATCAGTTACAGAAAATGAAATTACACATTAATTTCACACCAATCTGCAGTATTAGGGAAAACACATTGCTGTGAAACAGTGAACACTTTTCTGCCTAACTTTGATATCAAAACTACTATAACACACCAGGTAAATTAAATCTGTAACTTTTGTCATTATGACTTTAGTTAAATAACATGCAATAGAAGCATAGAATTCAACTGGTAATATATAACTCCATATCAGTGACTTGATATGAAAGCTCAGAAAAATTAATTTCTAGATAACTCTTTAGAATAATGGGTACCACACAGAGAAATTCAACGAATTACACACCTTTACTACTTTCAGTAACAAAAGTGATGTTTGTAACAAAATACTACAGGCAAATCTGACATAGCTCCACGGCTTTCTTCCATTGACATGTTTCCATTTTTTATTTATTGGCCTAAAATCTCCACAAGACAATTCTCATTTTTGTATAAAGAAAGCGGGTGATGATAGCTGTAAATCAGAACACTGAGGCCACAACTGGATCCTTGTGTATGGCTTGCACAAGTAGTTGCACAAACACAAACAAAAATCTGTATCTCAGACATATAAACAAAATGTTTAAGGATGAGAGGGAGTGTCAGTGAGGAGAAAAGAAACAAATTTGGGGAAAATTGTATGTGACTTGCTCAGCACAAAGCAAATGAAACTAAAAATAAGCCATCAAATGAGCACACAGACAGGGCCTGGCAGAAAAACTAGTGAGTAATGCATAATATTCTTGTCCCCTTTGCAGAATATATCAAATTCCTATTCTATTTATTTTCCTTTATTACTTTATAATACTAAAATAAATGTCACATCTTAGACTTCTAGTTAAACAAAGAAACACACACACACCCTGCAAAATCCCAAGCATTGCTCTGGTCCTGTGTGATTCCAATTTCTACCACAAGCCCAGAAATTAAATACTGCTGTCTGTCCTTGGCAATGCAGTTGCTCCAATAAACATAGTCCCTTTTCTGTGAATCATTCATTTATTTATAAGCTCATTCTAGGAATCTTGAGTACAGTCCAACAGTCTACATTCATATAAATATTTCCAATTAAATTTATTTGCAGTGCCTGCAATGCAATCAAAAACCAACTGAGAGTAGAGGAGATGAGCAAGTGTGAGGCAATTCACTGTGGGCTCCCTGGGTAACACAGAACAAGCAGAATATAACACAAATAGATATAGCCAGCTTTTATTAGATATTAATCTTTGTTACTTTCCCCTCTCAATTTCTTTTCAAGCCTTTTTTCATTCTGGTACTCTCCCTTTTCCTTTTCATCTATAGTCCCTTCATTTTTAAAGGATTTGTTTAATATCAGGCCTGAAAGGTCTTCTTCCTTTATATGAATACATGAATAATTTTCCAAAATTGCTTTTCAGATCTATGAATAGAGTAAATTGAAACTAAATAGAAGCTAGTCAGACAGCAAGGTGCAACTTCTGGCCCAAGCAGCTCAGAAATACACAGAATCAGCCAAAGATTTGGGTTGGAAGGGACTTTAAAGATCATTTTGTTCTGACCCCCCTGCCAACTGGCAGAGACACCTTCCATTAGCCCAAGTTGTTCAGGGCCCCATCCAACCTGGCCTGGAACACTGCCAGGCATGGGGCATCCACAATTTATCTGGGAAATGTGTTCCAGTCCCTCACAGTAAAGAATTTCTTCCTAACATCTACTACCTTGTATGACATTTAGGTGTCACATATGACAAATATGACTTACTTGTCATACTGCATAATGTGTCCACAGTAATCTGTTTGTGCTGTGGAACCAAATACAGAAGACATTCTGATTTCCAAATCAGGAAAACTTTTATTAACTTCAATAGGACTCATGTTTAGCACTCCCAAATGTAAATGTCTCCCACAAGGAATGATTCTTGCCCCAGTGAGATATGAAAACACTGGGGAAAATCTGATGAGAAACAATGAGAAAATCTGATGTTTCTACAGCATGATAAGGTCTTGTTTGGAGCCCAGGTGCAAGATCCATCTGATGCATTACAGAACAGGAAATTGAGTTGCAAATGAAGCTGCATGTGGGAAAATTACACCTATTAATAGAGTTTTCTTCATTACAGAGCCTTGAGAAGATACTGACTTCACAGCTCCTACATGGATTTGATGCCTCATTACTAGTCTAAAATGCCTTGACTTTTCCACAGGTAAATGTGGAAAGCAGGCACAGCACTGCTGTCAGCACAGGAGATATAAATGCTGTGTAAGGAGAGGAAGAGAAAGAAGGATGCCAGAGATGGAAAGAACAGGATAGGCTGTTTCGGTTGTAAAGGGACCAACTGCCTGACCAATTCTGGGATAACCAAAAGTTAAAGCTGTTGTTAAGGCCATTGCCCAAATGCCCCTTAAACACTGACATTGAGACATTGATCACCACTCTGGGAAGCCTCTTCCACTGTTTGATCACCCTCTCAGTAAAGAAATGCTTCTTAATGCCCAGTCTAAACCTCCCAAGAAAGGTTTTGAACCATTCCAACATGTTCTATCACTGGATCCCAAGAAGAGCTTAGCACATTTCTCTCCCTCTCCCCTCCTCAGGAAGCTGTTACAGAGCAATGAGGTTGCCCCTCAGCCTCCTCTGAACCAGACAAGCCCAGAGCCCTCAGGTGCTCCTCACAGGACATAACTGCCAGCCCCATCATCATCCTTGTTTCCCTCTGGATACAGTCAGGAACCTTCTCATCCTTGCCTGGTGGGTCCCAGCCCTGCACTCAGGGCCCCAGCGCTGAACACAGCAGGATAATCCTCTCTTTTTCCTGCTGCTCATGCTGTGTTTAATACACCCCAGGATGGGATTTGCCCTCTGGGCTGCCAGGGCTCACTGCTGGCTCCTGCAGAGCTGCTGCCAACCAGATCCCTGTCTGCAGGGCTGATCTCCCCACTCAGACAAGTGCCATCCATTACTACATCCTAGGGGCAGAAGCTGACATTTGAACTTGTTAAATTTCATCCTGTCCAATGTTCCAATATGGCGGGAAAAGGATATCCACCACAGAAAAAAGTTAAAGACTCCTGTCCCTCATCTCACTCCAAATTCTGCATTTTAAGACTACTCTTGCATCTCAACAACTTTACTGTTCTTTTGTTTCAGTGGAAAAGAATTATTTTGAGAACTGCATTTATCTGACTCCCAAAGGGGAAGGAAAGTCTAATCAATGTAAGATTAATTTTCTTTGTTCCGAACATGGCAAGTATGATCCCTAATTTATACTAGGATAATTCATTCTCTCATATCTATTCCTAAGAGTGGCTACAGACAAATAATTCCTTGCAGTGCTCAGATATTTGGAAAGTTAAACAAAGCTCCCCGTAGTGAAGAGTTCTTCCCTCATCTGCTTGACTATGAAATAGAGGCTCTGAGTACTGACCAAGCAAATATTACTTCCTTAAAACAACTGCAGGTTCTCCATGGACTTGTACTGTCTGAGAAAATAATTGTAAAATTATACTATATATCCCTACCCTGTTACAGATATTTACTTTTTAAATTATTTGGTTGGAGTTTTTTTTAACAAAAGGAAACAAAGAAATGTTATACAAAACCAACACAGACTCAGATTACTTATTGTAGTTACACATTTTCCCCTTACAGAGCAAGTTTAAAGGGAGAGTCTCAGACTGAGTCATCTTTCTCTGGGTCATGGTTTCAGTATTTTGACATGGATCGACGCCTTCAATAGATAAATGTTATGTGTTAGATTAATGATTTGGAAATAGCATTTGAAAATAATGTAACCTTAAAAGAATTACACTGAGTTCATTATCTAATACAACAGCATTATTTTGATCTCTATTCCTCTTCAACAAAATCAGAAACTGAAGATTCCAAAAGATCAAACTGTTGGTAGTTTCTATTAAAAATAGGGGAAACCCATTCTAAAATTATGAGTAACAAGGAATTTTACCAAGAATTAAAATATTTTCCACACAATTTAATATTTAATCTGGCTTTCTCCTCTTCTTGCTCAATATTCCTCACACCAAGCACTAGAACTGAAGGAGCTTTACATCCAAAAACACACCTGAGTGTATAATCAGCTGTTTGCTTTGGTTCATCTACCCAGTGTGTAACAGGAAAGCTACTCATGGGAGACAAATAAACCTTAAACTAGACTATTAAGATTTCTGTTATACTTCTAATCAATTCTTGGCTTACTTACACAGACAAGGTGCTTCCTTTGCCCATAAACAAGATTCTGAGCATAACAATTCCTAAACTGTTTTACCTGTACTCTCTTTTCTCCCCAGATTTTTCTAATGGGGGAATAATTTGGTGCCATTTACACTTCAGTCTCTTTCCTTATGTTTGCTCAACCTTACCTGGAGTTCAGCCTTGCAGAATTGTCGCAGAAATTTATCAGCAAAATGTTAGAAATTTATCATTCATTTCAACATACAGTGATACTTGACTTACAAAGAGACAAGGGTAAATGATAAATGTATGCAGCAACAAATAGCATAGACAAGGTCAAACAAAATTTTAGTTCCCACACCCTTAAAAACCAAGGACAAACGACACTGAATGAAGGGTAAAAGGTGGCCATTTCAGAATTTCAAAAAAGAAATAATGATTTATCATATAACACCCAATAAACTGAAGAACACATACTGCACAAAAGTTTATCTTCACACCAAGTTTGCTTCAGAAAAAACAAAACAAAACGAAACAAAAAACAAAACAAAAAAATCCCCAAAACAACAACAACAAAAAAACCCAAAAAACAAGCCAACAAATCTTATATGGTGAAGATGTACCTTGTTGGATAAGAGCTTCAGCTGCAGGCTCCCCAGACCCTGCATTGACATACTCTTCATTAGGATGCTTCCTGTTGTAATGCCTCTTCAGAGAACCAGATATATTGCAGGAATAGTGGCAGTGTGCACAGCGGAAGGGCTGGGAGCAAAAAGGAAAATGTTGGACTATATTTCCTCACCTCTTCAGGATACAAGTCTAAGCTGCAGTGTTTTAATCCCAAAAAACCATGTTCACTTCTGGGTTGGGTATCTTTCAAGGAAACCCTCGAAAACCCAAAATAAATTGAAGTTGCAACTAAACACTACCTAAATTGGTACTTTTTATTATGTGCAAGACAACTAGGGTTCTCACTATTGTAAGATTATTACCCAGTTTTTGTAATTCAGTAAATTGTATGTTTTCATAACTGAGGATAACAGGTCTGACCATGTGGAGACTCTCTACTATGAAATGACTCAGCTGCTGTGAGCTTTGGTCTGAAAAAGAGCAGCAAGACAACTAAATAACTGAAAGTACAACATGATTGTACAGCCAAGCTAATTTAACAGGTTTCCTTTCTTTTCCTTTTTTCCTTTCCTTTCCCTTTTCTTTCACCTTTCGCTGTCATTTGCACTTCTCTGACCATTTGGTGAGCTGATTTCGGCAACTAAATTAATTAATTTTTTAAGAACATATCTCTCTTTACAGAGAAACAAATTCCTAAAAAAAAAAAAATTAGGAAAACAAACATTTGAGCCTAAAGTTAACCTTTGATAGTAACGTTCTGACTGAGATATATCACAGTTATAGGAAGTTTGACACAATCATTAGGTCTTGTAAAAGCATGCAGACATTGACCAAAGTCCTCAGGGAAATGTCAAGTATCTCAGAATAGGATGGAAAATGTTTCATGCACAGCAGCCCCACCTAAAGCTCCTCAGCAGAAAATGATTGGTACAGAAATGTTCATCTAGGAGCTGAATTTAATGCACAGAAATGTCTGCAGTCAGGGTACATTGATTAGAATACTCTCCTAAGCTCATTGCTCATGATCTTCCTTCAGGCTCCAAACAGCAAAAATAAGGAAGAAAAGTGATGTTCAGACTCCGTCAACCTTATGCTTCAGAGGGTACTGTAACATTCAGCTACTCAATATTTCAGAGATGCATACTCTCTTTCTATTGCTGAAACTGTTTTAAAGAAAATTATCCAGACAGACTGCTGTGCTCTTATAGCACTCACTTGTGCAAGTCATGCATGCTGCCTGCTACTGGATAGCAGGATTGCAAATTCATGCAGCTGGGAAATATGATGGATTAAAGGATCATTAGGTCACATAAGTAGTGACATTTCTCTGAGTCTGATAAACAGCTGTACTAGAAGGAGGCAAACATTTTTTTAACTCCTTTAAACAAATACTCCTGATTGATCTAATCCAGTGTTGACAATGTCTTGAATTGCCAGACTCGTGTGTAGGCAGATCCCAAGGTCAGAACCAGCTACATTTCAAGAACTGCACCGTGAGTACATTCATCATTTAGCCATCAAAAAAGGAAAATTATGCATTTTCATTTACAAAAAACTTTTTCAAAAATATAAGTCCAGAGCAAAACCACATACTTAAGACAGAAAACTTATTTGTTCAAAATGTATCATCTCTTTAGATGACTTGTTTCATCTTCCAAAACTTAAAACCATCATTGGAAAGACTGCCTGCCTTGCTGCTTTATGGTGCTTGTTAAGAATGCCTGTAGTGTACTTCTTATAAAAGTAAAATGATCTGTTAGATAATGAAAGATGTTGCATATGAAAATAGTATGATGTTTTCAATAAGAAATATGCTCACTGTTAAGATAAAGCCTCACAATAAAATGAACATCTTCATAAATAAAAAAATATTGTCTTTTCTGGAAAAGGAACCAGTATAATTCCTATTTACTGAATATAATATTTCACAATACATTACATTAGGACCTATTACATTGAGAACCAATGTGAAATTTAGAAATAAAAACATACTACCATTTATCAAAATAAACTGTGTCTCTACTCTAAATACTTCATTAAAACATTAACAGTTTTCAAAACTCTTCCCAATGCATGTTTCAGATAAATGGGCTGATTTAAAATTAATTCTCTTCAATTTTCCTCAAGTATATGAACTCATCTATAGTACAAGAGTGGCAAATTTCAGGGAAAATTAAGGTGGGCAATGAACAGTGATAGAGTGGATTTGCTTTCATACCTCCCTGGGACATTTTAAGGTACATATTAAATTCACACTCTCAAGGACTGACAATCAAACCCAATACATTTGTTTCATATTGCAACATACAGATATTTTTGGCAAGTAAAATGACTAATTACAAATTGGTCATGAACAAAATAACCTTATCTCAAAAGTCTGAATATAAAGTCAACATTTCCAAAATATTGAAATGTTTATATACCATTAATTGTCATCAAACAAGAAAATGTGCCAGTTTTAATACTGTTATCTAAAGTTCTGTGTATTTCCTAATAACTTTAAGCATGATTTATATGTTTTCTTACCTTGAAAGAAACATGTTGTTCCATGTGACGTAGGAGCTGTGGTTTCTGGGCAGCTGTATAGTCACACACTGTGCATTTAAATTGCTTTCCTGAAATGGGAATAGGAAATGGAATAACTTTTTCTATTCAAGTTCAGAAAACTACTGATTCTATTTCCTCATAAAGATAAATTCCAAACTGCTAAGAATGAGCAATGAACAATATGAGAAGCCTAGCACTTGCTCTGCAAAATTTTGGTTAAATAGAGCTAAGGGCAACATAAGGGAGGGAAAAAGGCTTGAGTGTAATCTTTAAATTATAAGCATTAAATGCTCTGGATTCTCCTGGGATACTCACTTGGGAAAGAAGAAAACTAATTGTTACAGTGCACCCAAAATGGAAGAAAGAAATCCATTATTTACAACTGCAGGCACAGCTACTTCGCTATTTGTAAAGCACACTTGGAAATCCTTAAAACACCCATGTTTTATCAGGTTCACAAGGGTTTAGTTATTTCTGTCCCAAGCACTGAATTACTATGATTCAAATACATTTTCCCCTCAAAGCAGTCTCTCCCACTAAACTGGTTTTTTCCTTATGATTTAAATGAACACAATTTCCTTCCTTTTATTCTCTGGGTTTCACACTCTTTTTTTCATCATTTTGCCTCTAAGATTCTATCATTCCTGCTACCTCCAGCCAAATTATAAGGTGCATTAAATACAGTAGGACTTCATTCCTGAATTAAATGTGCATGGCTGGCAAATTGTATTTGACTGATGTGGAATATGGTTATGCTAAAAACTACTCCAAAAGTAAAAGAACCAAAAGGTAAAATCGAAGCAGAATAGATAATATACTGTATTATCACAAAGAGATGGGGCTTTTTTAGATCACAGATGCTGATGAAAAAGTAAAAGCATTTTATACTAAGTGTAGAAGTTTCTATAAAAGAAGAACCTTTTAGTATCTAAAAAAAATAATGAAAATCAGGCTTTCTGGTTTACTCCTAACCACAAACAGTAACGACCCTGGACTACAGAATTGCTTTCTATCACGTCAGTCTTGAGAAGTCTGTCTTCTGGAAAAGAATAAATCAGAAACAAAACTACTTTATATTCCATGACTTAAATTGACCTTGCAGGGCTCTGATATTTGAACAAAAATTGCTTGGATTCATAAGTCAGGAAGACAAGACTCATCAACAGTGAAACAGCTTTCAAATTCACTTATTTGTGAAATAACTGAAGAACACTAGATGTGTGCTGATAAGAACCTTTTCAGTGCTGTCACAACAGGAAGGGACACTGGGCAAAGAGAAACTGTCACTCAAGAGGCTGAAAATCCCCTGACAAACCATATTCCTGGTGACAAATGTCCTCCTCTTTTCTCACAAGTGTTTGAAATGCATGAAAAGTTTGTTTGGGTGGACTTAGTGAGAAAAATTACTTAAGACTCCACAGACAGTGAGATCTTCCTTCACTGGAGCCAGTGGTAAAACTTATCCTCCAAAGGTACTGGGAATTTCCTGGAACAGTTTTGGAAGTGTGAAAAGCAAGGAAAAAGAGGCTAAGTCTTGGATTTATTTGTACCAGTCAAAAATGGAGGTTCACCAAAAGTGAACAGAGTGTCATGGAATGGTTTGGGTTGGAAGGGATCTTGAAGGTCACCTCGTTCCAACTCCCTTCATCCGTGTGATGGGCTGGGACACTTTCCACTAGAAGTCACTGGAGTTATTCCACAAGATGATGAGTTTGAAGCCAGATAAAGACGGCTCCTGGTAATAACAATGCCTCTAGAGCTGAGGTTTCAGCCTGACCTGGCAGTAATTTATAAAAGAACACAGTTCCTCACATAGATTTAAATGTTTAAAGCTAACTTCACACTTTTAAAGCCAATCTGGACATGGCTAGATCCTGCTCAACTATAGTGCTATTCTTAACAACAGCAAATTTCAAAGCAGCCTCAGATAAATTGCAGTAATAACTTACACACACACAGATTTGTTCAAGAAATCTAACTAACACACAGCTTAAAACCAATTCGATTGTCATTGTTGAATTTCACTATTTGATCATGCCAGATGGTGAAAACAAAACAGAAAGGTTTTGAAATAAAACCCCATGAAGTGATTTTTTTTTACAGGGCCATAGAAAGAGACCGTTTCATTTTTCTTTGTAAACTGATCATGCTTGAAATTTTCTTTTCATTCAAATACAACAACTTGCCTCCTTCTTCTAGGCAGGAATCAGCTGAGGTCTGAATTTGGTAAGTAAAATCTTGATTCTCGTATATGAAGTTAAGATGCATATGCCAGACATACTTGTTACTGATCAAGTTACTTCAAAATACTGGAAAGTACTTTTCCAGTAACAAGTGATTTACTAACACATAGCATTTCTGCAATAACTTTAGTAATAAAACAATAACTATAATCTCTCTGTCAGATGGAGCATATTGATGTAAAAGGGATCATCTTTCGCTTGAACACACAGACATAAGCATTAAAAAATATCTCTGACACAAAAACTTCAAATATGTTCTAAAAATGTAACCAAGCATTCTGTGCTTTCTCTGAAGATGTAATTTGGAAAAAAAAAAAAAAAAGAATATAAATGAAATGGTCAATACAAAGAGGAATGAGGTTTCACATAATTGCATGAGTAACAAAGATCAAGCTTCTAAGTCATAATGAAGGTCTGTACAACTTATCCTGCTAAATAATTTACTTCAATATGAGAATCACAGAATAATAAAGCACTGCTGTGCTCTAAGCTTTGATATAAAATGGGATACTTTTCTAGATGTGAATTTGCTTTTTTCAGTTATCATCACGGAAATATTAAAATTGCAAGGCAATTGAGGTGCTGCATGTAGGACTGTAGAGAGTACATGCCCAGGTTGGTCACTGGCTGATTAGACACCAGGATCCTAGTAATATTCTCACAGAATAAAACAGTAAGAGACTTAAACACAGAACTATTGGCAATTTCAAATTTCTGTTGAGATAAACAATTTTCTGTAAGAACAAGGAAAGCATACGTAGCCAACACAAATTTCAGAGAAATCCAGTATTTCAGAGATAGCTGTCTGTCTTTCACAGAAATTATTTCACAAAGTTTTGAATTATTTCCCAAATAGTGTCTTCTGGGAATAAACAAAATCTGTAAATCACTCTTAAGTGTTCAACTGAGAAGCATTTGCTAAAAAGGCCTGTACTACAGCCAATGTTTATTGCCCTAAAATAGATTTAATAAACATGCACTTACCATCAGCAGTATGAAGGAGTTTATGGCTCTTCAAAGTGCCTTTTGATTTGAACTTTTTCCCACACATATCACAAAGGTGGGTTTTCTCCGTGCTGTGACGATTCATGTGGGCTTTCAAGTTGCTCTTGCTGCGAGTGGCATACTCACAGAGGGAACATTTAAAGGGTTTGACACCTAAACAAGAAAAAATATACTGTGAAACAACCTGTGCCCTTCCATGAGAGGGTGGACATTTGCTTGAAAGTAATATCAGATCATGTGGGCAACATGGACAAAGAAACACTTTAAAATTTGGATCTCTACAAATAAGAAATTTCATCCATAGCTTCTGTGTAAATGATGCTAGCTTATGACAGCACCACTTAACTTGCCAAGAAAAAAGAGTTCTTTCACAATATTGCCCTACTGAAGCCAGGTACTGAGTTTAGCCAGGAAAATACTGATATTTGGGCCTTGCTATGCCTACCCTTCATTTAGAAGTAAAATCCAGACTGCCTACATTGATGCCGAGCTGGTGTCTCCCTGTAGACGTCTTCAGGTAACTACCATCCTCCATTTACTACAAACAACAGTGAAGAAACCTGCTGTAAGGAGGACTGTTTCATTAGACAGTTAACATGAAAGAAGAAGTTAAATGTGCAAGCTGTGTTTTATTGTTAATTAGTGTCAGATTTGCTAATGGTTCAGGCAGATATAAGCACTTAAAACTTCACTTCCCTCAAACTGTCCAAAGCACACAGAGAGATATCCAATGCATCATCTAACAGAAGGTCTATAAGAACAAAGTAAATCCTTCAAAGAAAAGCTGAATAAATCTGAACTGGCAGAGTAGTTCAGCAGTTTCATGAGGGTCTGCACATTTTAGATTGATACTTGTGACCTTAAAATTAGATTAATAAGCATGAGGAATTACAGTCTGCTTTAAGCAGATTCGATTGCACCCTTTGATTTAGGAAGGAAATTCTATTCACCTCTTTCTCTGCTAGTTAGATGACATGGGTTCCCAGTTCCAGTCAGAATAAAAGGACTCCGTCTACAGAATACACAAGGAATTTCTCTAACTTACATTCTGCCTTACCTAATCTCTTTAATGGAGGAAAGGCCACTGGAGAGGAGCTCTGCTCTGCTACACAGGCAGGAAATCTCATAGAGCATTCAAACAAATATGCTGAACTACCCATAGGGGAACACTTTGGAAACAAGATATCAGTTTGAGATACCAAATCCCATTATCCTCTTTATGCAGAGGGATGGCTAAAGAACCTAAAATCAGAGGCAATCTGTTCCATTGATTACTAACGTGACTGAAGACCATGTAAGCTGTCTTCAACCTTTCATAAAAATACACAGACTAGGTAGACACAAGATTTCACTGTCTAAAGATTTTAAATTCAAGGCATTTTTAACCCACGTGTTACCATATTACTGGAATTTCTCCCTAAAAACCACATAAATACGATGAGAATTATCTTAGGGGATTTTGATCACTGCCAGTGTCTGTGGCAGCTAGGTGCCATGCTCTGCAGGATTTAATTAAAATACTCACAGAATTTATATGTATACATCAAAGCGATTGGATTTCAATTGGTTTACTAACAGATTTCCAGACCAAAGATTTTTGGACAAATGTAAAAGGAGCAGCAGAGTCTCATAGGAAGATACAGAAAATTACTTGTTTTAAAATACTGAGCATGTATTTAATTCACTCCTCCTTACTCACATAGACTATTTTATAGATGTTTATGAATCAGTTTTTGGCAAAAACTTTGCATCAGAATTTTATTCATTTATATAAAACATTTAAATTGTCTATTCATGATCTGAGTGTGAAGTTCCATATATGATCCAGAATCCATTCAACCAATTAATTAACCTCCAATGTAGCTTAAAATTTTGCATACAAGTATAGAAATGAACTTGAAACTGTTTTTTTATGTCAGCAAAGGTTCAGTGGAATATGAGATTCATTATATGCCCAAAAGCTTAAAACCAGAGTTTTACCTTCATGGGCCCAAATATGACGTTGAAGGTCTGATCCATTCTTCATAAAATAAAAATCACAGTGGGGACATTTCACAGCTCGTTTTCCAATAAGTCCTTTCAGCTGAACTCTTTTGCCAAGAATCTCAGAAATAGTAGTCACTGAAACCTCTGAGAGAAATTCAAAAGGTAGTAAGAACCAGAAGGACATGAGTGAATTTATTTTATAAGTAATATTGAACAGCTAGATTCTGATTCAGTCCAACTCTTTAAAAGCTGTATTTCCCCTACTCCCACTCAAAACTGACTTGAGCAAAGAGCACAAAGACCTTCTTTCCCTTTAGGCCTTCTAGGATGCTCTGTCCTTTCTCTCCTGATCTGTCACTGCCTGTTAAAAAAAATATTTTAAATATAAAAACATTTGGTTGGGCCACTGGCACAAAAGATCACTTCATTACTGTGACCCATCCCCATAAACTGAATTGGCACTTTTTTCTTCAGTATTTTCAAAAGCTTTATTCAAGATTTCACCCCAGATTTCCAGATGTGAAGGATCTGAAGACAATTCACTTCAGCCACAACTACAGTGGTCAGAATGCTGATAATCAGCATTTAAAGGAAAAACCAGGCTCATGGAATAAATGTCACTGGAAGGGATCTCTAAGGTCACCTACTCCAAGCAGGTTCAACTTTACAGTTCCATTTTCAAAGTGACATCAAGTTGCTTGGGGTCATACCCAGTTCTGTTCTGAGCACATCCAAGGATGCAGATTCTAGAGCCTCTCTTGGCCCATTTTAGTGTTTAACCATCTTTACTGTCAAAATTGTTTTCCTACTTGCAGTCAGAATCTCCTTCTTTCAACAGACATCCCTTTAAGAAAAATCTCCCTCTGTCTCCTTTTTAATTAGATTGCTGAAGACAGCAATTAAGATTCCTCTCCTGGCTTTTTCTTATTCAAGCTAGACACACTCAATTCTGTGTATTTCCTTCATATGAGATAATGTTTTGGTTGTCACAGTGAAAAAGTTCAAAATAATGAAGTTTAAATTAAAGTGGCCCAGACACATAATGAAAATATTGCCAGATGCTTTTAAAAATAAATCAAATTGCTCAATGCACACCAGATGAATGAAATGCTTCACTGCCTGTTAATGAAAGTACAACACTCATGTAATCTAAACCTTAAGACTTGAAAGCTGGTGACATATTATGCCCCAAATCCTATAAATTTGAAAGTTTCTGTCTAAACTTAGATTTTTACCAAAACCACCTTGTCTCCTGATGATCGGTCCCAGAATGGAATCACAAAAATCCTGACTGAACTCATATGCACAAGGAAAATAACCTCAAAAGGTAACTATAAAAGCCCATGAACTGAGCAGAGATAAGTTCTAAGGCACCAAAAAAAGAAAAACACAGCCATAAGTCTGAACCCTCATCTGCCTTTCATGGTTTAGATCCTGCATTCATGACTGCAGGCTAGGATGTCTGCCCAGTGGGGAGCTATGGAAGCTGATGCCTCTCATGTCTCAGAACTATTAAGAAATATCATATTAAATCAGACAGTGGATGAAAGGTAGATAATTCTGAGAGCTGGGACCAGAACCCCAGACTCCTCCTTCACTGCTGAGTACAAAAATCATTGGGCAATAAAACCAAGCTCTCTTATCTCTTTGGTTTGAAATACTTCTCTGCCAAAGTCTACAGAGATTTTGGTCTCACTGCCTTTATTGGACCAAAATTCAACTCCTCTGCAAATACAGAAGAGGAAGGAGTACTCTGTGATTTCATACTTTCTACTTGATGAAATAGAAGAGACAAGGGAGTGGGGCATGCTGAATGATAAATAATATTAAGAAAGGAAGGAGAAGGTGAGTTCTAGAAATAACATTTTAATGATAAATATGAAAGTATTTCAGTTTAAATTAATTTTTGATATGTAGTTCTAAAATTCAATTCCTGTTAACAGTACCCGTCTTTCCTTTCGTCTTTATTCATTTTCATTTACATTTTTGAAAACAACTGCACTCATACCACTGCTGTATTTAAGAGCTTATACCATCAGATCCCTCGCATTTATTTCACTTGTAATTAAGTATGGTGTACAAACAAAGGATTTCTTCCTGATTACAAAGAGAAAATTAATAGAAATAAAAAAGATGTGTGCATTAATTCTCCTCCATATATCAAAACAGGGTTGTTGCATAATTATTGCACAGGCATATCTTAGATGTAGTATTTCTTTAGTACCATAGAGAGACATGTAGTAAATCTGCTATTCTGCCTTTAAGCTCTATGCACCTGTGATACATGAGTGAAAAATGAAAGCACAGAATAATAATGCAGATTTTCCTTTAAACCTTACTTCTATTGTAAGAGTTTAAAAGACCACTTGAATAAAAAAAAATTTATACTGTACTTTTTTAGAGGGATTCAGATACCAAATTAATTGTTCGGGAGTATTTAAATCCATGACTTTAGTACTTCAGGGCTCCCGAGTTAACTGGTATTTCTGGACATCAGACACAGCATACACTGATCATTCAGCAATCAGTGGACCAGTGCAGGCTAATGGCAACATGTAAGGGCACAGAGCATCACGTCCTGCCAGGTCACAGGTCCTGTTATTTAGAGTCTCCCATGCTCTCTGCCTGAGGCAGCATGAAGGCTTTAAAGACAAAGTTGTTGAGATTCAATTTCTATGCTTACTGGTGTTATACCTCCTGACTACAGTATAGCTCAGAAGCCTTTTCTCATCTCAATTTCCTGCATCAGACATGTCCTCTGACGTACGACAAGCCCTCCAACCACACTGCTCTGGAGTGGTCTGCAAATAAAGAGGTTTAGTCACTAAAGAGCTGAAGTGGGACTTAAGGACTAAATTAAAGCCAAGGAAATTGTTTAAAACACGGATCTAGCACTATCTAGTGGCAGTAGGAAGATAAACTACTGCTTTACCTATTATGCTGTACATCGAAAGACAAGGAAAGTTACATTATTTTAATTGGATTTTGCTCAGTCTGAGCATGACCAGTTTTCCTTCTTTGTATCCAATTATGTCAGGTGATAAGGAGCACTGTAGATGAATAAATGAAAGTGCCACCTCTCCCTCCTGTGCAGTAGCAGCAACGCTTTCTATCCAATGTAACACAGATCCTGAGAAGCATGAAATTATGGACACACCAGTGTGGGTCTAAGTTCACATCAGTGAGGTTTAAATCAATCCTCACATCAGCATTTTCACATCAAACTCCCAAGATCTGAGAAAGGATTGTTTACTCAGGCACAGCACATTGACTCACTAATTCATGTTACCATGTACTTGCACTGATAAATGAGGGCACCAGAATGCAAGGTATAAACAGAGTCTGGAGCAGTTTGCTGGATCCAGCCAGGCCTGCCAGCTCCAGAATCCTCCTGGCCATACCACATCCCAGCTGGTTCTATAGGAGCCCTGCTGCAGACTCCAGCTGGCCCTGGGGGTCCAGCCCAGACCACAGGACCTGGGCACACACAGGACCTGGGCACATACAAGGCCAGCTCTGCATCCACATCACTCACCTACAGACACTAAATAAATTCCTGTCAGTTCAGGTAAGGGCAGTGGGAATTTTACATCTCCTGGATTGCTACAGGATGTTTATATGCCTGATCCCAAACTTCCCAGTGCTTAATTTGAATTCACCCTTTGACAGATGAAGACAGATTTCTTAGCACAATTACCTGACATACTCCACAACACACACGATCAAACAGTAACACTTTTCACTCTAAATTCTAACATCTGCAAAACCAACGTAATTCTTACTCTAAACCAGTTGAATTAGCAATAGACTCTTCTCTTTCTTAGGAATATAATCACATTACACTGCTCATTCTAAACCCTTATCCATTTATTGCAATAGGCTGAGAAATCTTCCTTGATTTTTTTCTTACCAGGGTGATTTGTCTTGATGTGAGATTTTATAAGTCGATCTTCAGAAAATGACTTCTCACACACAGGACAGGAATAACTCTTTTTATCCTTAAGTGAGAAAGAAATAGATTGCATTTTCAGTCTACTGGTATAATCACTATAGTCATTATTCAGTAATACATGGTTCTCAACAAAGTTATAATTCAAGGTTGGTTTTAAGGGAAAAATGAATGTATTTATAGTGAAATAAGTGAAGGAGAAATATTAAAAGACTCTAAGCACATCATTAATCCTCATGAATACAGGGCTCCAAGTTACAGCAGATGAGAATATGCACAATAAATGTAAGCATTATCCTCTGACTGACTCTGTAGAAAATCAGGAGTCGAAAGATCAAGTTACGTAACAGAAGAAAATGTATTTGATGTAAGCAGTACTGTTTAGGGGTTTTTCTTATTTTTTTTTCACAAGTCCACCCTTCTGAAATCTAAGGATCAGATCTTACCCTTCTGAAGACAACCACCACCATGTGAATTTATAAAATGGCCTGAAATCGAGCAGCAGAGTTAACAACGACAGATTCCATTACTTATTCACTGTCTACATTTCTAACTACTTTATAAATATTCAGCATTTTATGTATTACCAATAAAGTCTTATTTTTCTATTTTGATTTAAAGACTTAGAGACTACTGTGGATTTCTCAGTGCCACTGATGTTATAACAGATTTAACACTATCAATCAAGTTCAGCTGGAGAGTTTTGATGTAATTTCTTTCTATATGCAATTTTAGTCTAACTGTAATTTTCATGTTCTAACAAATACATCTAACTCCACATAAAAATGTAAGAAGTTTCTCCCTCACACTTTAAATTGAACCTTGACAGTCATAATATAAATTGGAGAGATGGTTCTTTCCAGAAGTACCTGCTGGCACTGGATGCTCAATCAAATGAGGGGGTCATAGTCATCTCTGCACTGAGTGGATTAAATTGTGAGTGGATTATCAAAATCATAGATGGAGGGAGTCTAGTTAGTCCTGACAGCTGGGCAGGTGCCCAGGTAACACATTACCTGGTTGGAGAGGTGCAGCTACCCACCTACCAGAGATCTCTGAAAAGGTGAGCTGAAGCCACAGAACAGACACTTCACTACTTATTTCAGGAGGACAGAAATACTTCCTGAAGGAAGATTACTGATCAAAATGAGGCAGAATCCTGTGTTATGAATTAGAAATTTGGAGATCACAAGAGGCTAAGGGTCCTGGACTGTACCATTCTGACCTTCAATCAAAGAGCATCTCTGAATAGCGAGGAGGGCTGTTCAAGGAGGTCATTATTGTCCAGATGCTGCAGTTGTACAGCTGTAAATGGTCACCTCTCTTGAAAGAAAAGCAAAATTTGATGGGTTTTCATGGCAGACAGGTTTTTGAATATGATACAGCATTTGCAGTCAGTCTCATGCACCTCTGAGACACAAATCCCTGTGTTGATGTACCTACAAGTTCAATCCAGCAGTAGCCCTAGAACACTTGGGCTGAAATAACAATAAATACTCCCACGAATGTAGGATATGGAGCTCTCACTGCCATTAATATGGCAGTGGCACAAGGACAATTCTCCCTGAGCTGACAGTCATTTGCTCCTGTGAGAAAACCTGCACCAGGGACTGAAGATGGCAGCTACACAAGGATTACCACCCTGAGGACAGTACCTTGCTATGATGGAGTTGGGGCTGTCATCATTTTAAGCCCTAAGAATCTTAAGGGAAAAAAGGAACATCAGAGAATACTAGGTGAGTTTTGGAAGAGATTCAAGGAGCCTACAAAGATGACAAAACCTTGAAAAAGAGCTGTTAATTTGTGGAATGAAGGTCTCTCAATTGATGTAATAGAAATCTGCTACTGATGATTTTGGATTTCTATGTGAACACATTACTATACTAAAGATTGGCAGTTTTATCATAACAAAACTCCACAGCAATGTTTGCACCTTTTCAAAGACAGAGTTACACGATCACATTCATAATTTAGCACATATAAGAAAACAGCACAATATCATTTGGGGCTCTTGAGCTGAAATTTGTTGACAGATCTTCATCTGTTCCTCAAACATGCTATATATCTGATTTCAAAATACACAATAAATAAAGGAAAAAAATAGTATACTTTTAATGTACAGTTAGATGTTGCTGGTCTTGAACACTCACTGAATGAAGTAATTCTCAGTATGACTCAGAACACTGAGACAAATGTTAAATAAGAAAAAAAATCAACACTCCACTACGCACACGCTACTTCAACTGAAGTGCTGTTAACTGTGACAACTTTACATTCCTACTGATATTCCTGAGGAAGGCAAGGTTATAAGCCTATGTCTTAGAGAAAAAACCAAAATAATCAGTAAATGCATCAAGAGCTATAGAGCAACATGAATGGATGGGTGCTGAGAACACATCTTTCCACAAGATAATGGTAACAAAAATCTTCAACAATGAAATAATCCCAACAGCTTTTTTCAAGCTGTTATAAAGTTATCTACATCAGGTTCTGCAGAAGTGATCTTCAAAAGGGTTATCTTTTGTAACATAACAGAGCATGCCTAGGAGCACTGAGTCCCTTCAAATTGTGTCCATCAAGCTCCAGTTTCTCACAGAGAGCACCCAGCTGAAGCCAAACCTTTCCTTGCTGGGTATCCAGGCCAGTGCCACGGAGTACAGGAGCTTATGCTGTCAGCTTGGAATGCTTAAGTGTTCTTCTGCTGCCCTCAGAGCTTGTGTGAGTGCTTCATGTAATCCCATCATTCTCAAAACAGCCTTTAAAAGTCTCCTGTCGCAAATGAAGTATTTCAGAGCACTCAGAAAACAACACAGAGCCCCAGACAAGGTCCCCTGCACACAGCTCCAGCTCTTCAGGTGCCCTGGCCATAGGTGATGACAGAAGTCCTTTGAAGGCTGAGGTTAGGGTTAGGGTTAGAGTTATAACTGAATCAGGTAATACCTGAATCACATTCTCAGCATGCAAGTTTTCCACTGGTAAGAATGAAAGGGTTATTTTTCCTATGCCTTATTGAACTACCTGCCTTTTAAATGTCTTTGAAGGTTTTTTTGAAGGACAGGAACAGAAACAAAGCATGAAGAAAGCTGCATCTACCTTTGTTAGAGACCAGCTGCAAAGTCCAATCAGCTATTTGGATTTCAAAGTCAATCATTTCCTGATATTTTCTCAATACCTCTGTTAGCCAGTTTGAGAAAACGTAAGAAACTTAAAATTTTTCCTAAATAAAGGTAAGTTTTTCACTGAAAGTGTTGTTTACATTCCATAAAACAGGAATTTAATTAGGTACGTAAGTATTCTTAGACCTAGTGAAAATAAATTAGTCTAATGCTATCAAAAATTTTCTTGTTTATGTTGTTTTATTAAATAAAGCCACTTACATAATAACCACAATGCATTTCTCTTTATATAAATGAATTAAAATTACACTAAGAAAGCATCAGCTATATTGCATTATCCATTTATAGTGCTCTGAAGAGAATTTTATTTCTCTGAGGCATGTGTTTCAAGATAATTCAAGGGGTAGGTATACAAGTATAAAGTCACAAAAAGAAAAATGAAAGCCCTCTACTAAATATTGTCACTCACAGAACATTTCCAGGAAAAGTTCGCACAACTCAATTAACACAACATCTGATTGCATAATTTTGTAGAGGGATAGAGGCCAAAGCCTTCTCCCACATCTATCCAGAGCAACAGAAATTTAATTTCTAACCCCCATGAGATCAGAATTAGACCCCTGAGTTATACTTCTGAGGAGTGAAGACCTCCAGAAATCTTCACCATAGTTTTCATGATGTTCAAATTAAAATTTTCCCAAAAGATTCCTGCATTAAACTGATGTCCCATTAAAATGCAACTCAGCTAAAATGATGTGATGTACCTAGGAGACAGCAGTGCACGTGTGTGAAGGAGGCTACAGAAAAATGTGCAGATGTTTAGACAGACTTTTCTGAAGTCTGGCAAGAAGCAAAACTCAGCTCACAAAATGATAAGCACCTGCATACAGTACTTAAACATTTTTTCATGAAATACCTATTAGTAAAAACAAATGCCAAGCTGACATTCATTATGGAAGTGAGGACTAGGAGCAAAAACTGTTTTCCAACTGAGTGCCCACTCATTAGATCAGAGATGTTTTTGTTAATTGCTTCCCTTTGCAGTACCCTTGCATTCTTGACTGCACAGCAGCACTGCTCCAGATGCAGAGGTAACACAGCCAGACCAGTGACCATGTGAAAATTTGCCCTCCTCAGGAAAGGCAAATAAATAATCAGAGCTTGAGCATCTCCCATCCTACCAACAGCTATGCTATTACATGGAAGGTCAACAGCATAACGGAATTTCTAAATATCCTTCCAAAGACAAGAATAATTTACATCCCAAAATGTGCATAAAAGCAGATGTAGGTACCTAATAACGATTGGTGGTTCTGGGTCTGAACTGCAATTTTATAGAAGTGCCAATGTTGCAGTATCAATTACATACATAGACTTAAAATATTTTCAGAGACAAACCTCTCTGTGGTGTTTATCTGCTCAGCACAGTGAGTATGGCAAAAGCCACTGGGGATTGTAAACAAACTCTGGCACACCCTGCCCTTTAATGTTACCATGAGCTCATTGATAATATAAACTGTACTAAAGGAATTTGAAATTGCCCAGCCCTTTCCTAGGTTCCATGACATTGAAGTGATTGGTCATGTCACGGTCTGAACTTTGGAAGAGCTCAATAAATGCCAATAAACACCGAAAATCTACAATAAAAGCTCTAGGAGCAAAAGAGGAACACTGAAATCAGAGAATATATACAAAGGTTTGGATTTGAATCAAGCCACACCTCAGTTCCCAGGCTTCAAAGGTAAAAATCTCCCTGTAACAACAATGTGTAGCAAATACAGAAGGCAATAGGCAGCACATTCACACTCCCCATCATCATCTTCCAGGGAATAACCAATCCCAAATTCAGTGCAAGACTTGGGTGCTGCACACAGAGTAAGGTGGGTGGCTATACAGTGATATATACAAGAATAAAGGAAAGCTGCTTTTCAATATCCATCATTCATATTCTACAAATAATGCAGGGATCCAGTTGAAATGCAGCCAGAAAGGGGTGATACACATCCACATCAGGAGCTGAACTGAGATTTCAATATCTTCTGTCTCTAGAGAAGTTTTAATTTTAATATTTATTAAGAATTGATTTTTCAAATTAAAATTAAAGTAGATTTCCACATTTAACTGTGTGTAGATATGTATTTGAAGAAGTGGTCCTTTTCAGTGAGATATGTATGCAGTAAATATACCAAGCAGTGGCCACAAAGACCAATATGAGAATTGCCAAATTCAGTTACTAAGTAAATTCTAATACATGAATTTTTCAATCCATTTAAATAAATATATTTGACAGTAAGCATCATTAAGCAGGCTTCTGAAAGATCTTGCTGTCACAATGGTTTTAATTATGAAATCCATTTTCTCAGCTCTATTTAGAATTATGAAAATGATCTTCCTGGTGGGAGCTGTTGGACATTCATCACACTTGAAAAACAGGTACTTACAGAAGGATACAGGAGAGCTAATTGTAGACTTTTTTCTTAAGTGTTCTTAGACACCAATTACACAGATTTTTGCTATCAGATGGGCATTGTAAACATCATGAATTCAAAAAAATCCAAAAAGAATGTCTATTATGTGAATTTTCTGCACCTTTCACAGTAAATTCATATTCCATTTCAAATATTTACAGAAGGGGAGAACAAAAGGGGGGATAAATTTTCTTTTTTGTGTCATCTGTTTGGTTTTAAAGTTCTCCAGAAGTAACTGCTTAGGAAGAGTAGGAGGTGAAGTGGTGTTCTGTTCCAAACACCTTTAAAGTAACTTCAGCTGTTGGGAATACTGGATAGCCTATCAAGACCTGGTTTTAGCACATGGCACTCTGAGCTGGAGGGCTTTCTGAACAAGACAGGAACCTTTAAAACATCCTCTCTCTGTCAACACAATAGAAAATGGTAGATGTTGAACTGTAACTAGGTGGATATCCTAAGAAAAAAAATCCTTTTCAACAACTTAAATATATTTTGTCTGTAGTAATTAAGGAGACCGTATTTTCATTTTACCAAGTCATCTATTTATGAAGGAAGAGAATTCAGGTTCACAGAATGAAGTAATGTAGCAATAGTACCAACTTTATTCTACTCACCCAAACCCCAAAGGATCTGAAAATCCTGGGAAAACACAAGAGAAAATGGATACAGACATACTTTCCTGGAAACAGCTCTGAGAAGGTCCAAATATCCAGTTGCTCTAAGTCAGGTATTCCCAGAAGTGTGCAGAGAACACACAGACAAGAACTCTGAGCTATGTCTTCAGCTATTAGCACAGAATTACAAACACTGAAGAAGATACTGAATTCAGACAAATGCACATTTGTCTTGCTACTCACCAGATCTGTGTGAACTTTAAGGTGTGCCTGGAGCTTGTATTTATCTGGAGTGGAGTAGTCACAATGCTCTGTGGGACATTTCAGCAGAATATTGCTGTGCTTCTGAATGACGTGACGCTTAAGGCAGTTCTTGGTGATGGAAGAATAATTGCACTGGGAGCAGTAATACAAATGTTCTCGAGTGTGCGTACGGACATGCATGTCATAGTGCACCTGGTACCAAAACAACTTGCCTGAAGAATTAGACATGAAAGAAGTCATTCCTGAACAATTGCTAGTGAAAATTCAAAATAAAGTAACTGATTTTCTTTCAGGACAAAACACAGTGTTTGAATCCTGTCCCTTTTGCCTTTAATGAAAACTTGTCTAAAAACTCTTTGCTACTGAAAGTATGTTTACAAATCCACATTTCCCCAAAAAGATCATGTTATACATCCTGAAACAGCCTAACAAGAGCAGCTTTAATACATACCAATGATCTCTTTCCTAAAGAAAGTCCTTTTACATCTGTTCTCTTATGCAAAGAATCTGAATGTAACTGTACGCTAAAAAAAACCTGTCAAAATATTTTTTGTTACTTTCTTTCTTGTTTCTCCTTCTTAAAAGTCTTTTTGGCATAATGGCACCAAAAAAAGCTCAGAGCAATTCACCTAAAAGACAATGTTATGGTGCTTCAAAAACTTGTTTTTTCAGACTTTGATTCCTTTCCCTTTTCAAGAATGAAATCTGCAAAATACATCCCAAACTGCTACCTTTCCAGTTACGTAAACACAAATATTTTCAGTTAGAGCAAGTGGGAATGGTGTGTTATTCCCACTTCCATAAATTAAAAAATTCAAACAATTACAATCAGGATAGTCTAGATTTGATATCACATAATTAAAATTTTCATCTCTACGAACCTGGTTCAAAACAAGACAAAAAATTATGCAAGTATATATGTTTCTATTGTACAGAATGTGTATTACTATACATCCTCCCACATTAGATGAAAAAACCTGATTTTTATACTAAGCTGATAATGAAGCTCAAGTATTAAACCATGAACTGAACTAATGTTGATCACATGCCTTAATCTGCTGTGCTTGGCCCCAATGAAAGTCGTGACTTGGGGAGACATATGTGGACAGAAATAATCTAATTCTGTCAAATTTCACATCAACAGAAAATTGAGCCTTGCAAGGCACTGCTTTACTATATTCCACTAGTAAGGTTTTTTGAGGAGATTTGACTCATTTCACATTATTTGTACAGCAGGAAGTAAATCCCACTGGACCCCAGAATCCATCCTGAACTATAAAATTAATGCTGCTGCAAAGACAAACAAATATATCAAACACTGAAAACCAGAGGAGCAGGAAAAAGACAGCTCACTGCATGAGATTTAAAACAACCCCAAACATAATTCCACTGCTCCTTACCACAGTATTCACATTCCAAGTCTCCATAAACCTTCCTTATCCTCTCCCGCAGCTCAGTGTTCATTTGTCTCTTCTGCAAGCTGTCCAAGATCTGCATGAAGGCAATGGATCCACTCCCCCCGTTGGCTGTGGCTGTGTTAGAAGAGGCTGCCTGTGGGCTGCTGGCTGCACCAGCTTCTGCTGCTGCCAAGGGGTCTGTGGGTTCTGCCGAATTCTGAATGGGTGGATTGCTCATTTCTGATTCACCAGGAGGAACAGGCTGGATTCTCTCCTCAGGGACAGGAAGGTTCGTCATGGTGTTGTTCTGACTCACATTTAAACTTTTGTCTTCAGATAGTAAAAGATGAATTTCTTCACCCTGCTCATTTACAGAACTGCATTGATTAACTTCCTCTTCATTTGAAGGAGAACCTTTTAACTCCTCAGGGCCAGCAGTGCCATCTTTCAGCAGGAAGCAATCTGATGCTACACAGGGCTGAATGTCTGGGACTGCTGCGTCTGTTGTCTGACACAGAGTCTCTGCTACATTTTTCACCAGAGGATCTTCCAATTCTAAGGAAAGGACTGCATCAATTTTTACATCACCATTATGCTGACCATCGTGGTTTACATCTGCAGCTGCTGATTCACCTTTAGAAGCAGATGGCTGTGGGGTGTTAGCATCATCAGTACTCGTGACATCTGCAGTTTGTGTCTGCTGTTCACCAAGGGCTTCTGGCTGGATGTCACCTCCTGGCTCAAGCAGGCAGAAGCTTTGGTTGATAGAACTGTTAAAAACAGAATCCTCCTGCAGATCTGCATGCACATCTTTGATGTGAGCACGGAGCCTCACAGAACTGACAAACTTCTTCAGGCACACAGAACACACATATACAAAAGGGTGCTTTCGAACATGAAGCTCAAGGGCCTGGTATTTAGTGGCTCCATGGCCACAGAGCTCACAAGCAAAGGGTCTTTCATCACCATGAACAAGCATGTGACGGTCCCTGTCCAGTTCATTTTTGAATTTGCGCTCACAAATATGGCAGTCATAGAGAAGTTGTCTTTTGCCCTCCCGTGTCATCAAGCGAAGCTCGTCAAAAACATCTTTCACCTTTTTATCTTGAAGGTCGTGAGTTTCCTTCATATGCTTGATCAAATTTTTAACATCTGAGTATTTCTTTTTGCAGAAACGACAGTGCTGCTTAATTTTTTTATGAACCCTTTCGATGTGGACTTTGAGATGGCCTTTGCTGAGACAAGTGAAGGTACAATAATCGCAGCTGAACTTCTCCCCCGTGTGCTTCCGCAGGTGAACGTTCAGGTTGGCTTTGATGGCACTGGCATAACTGCAGTAAGAACACTTGTAAGGTTTCTCATTTGTATGAATCCTCAGATGTGCTTGGAGGGAGTGTTTAAATTTGAACACCTTGTTACAGTATTCACATGTAAAAATCTTCAGTTGAGTTGGACCCAACCTAAAAAAACACCCAAACAAACAGTTAATATTTACAGTGGTGAACCTTGGTAATATAATGTGTTGAAATTTCCCCAGACATTCAAAATGGATGGAAATGTTTAGGGTTTTTTTAAAAAAATGTACTCTCCAAAGGCATTTTAAATTATACAACTTATTCATAGCTAATTTTCAGCTGTTCTTTTATTTAGAGGTCTCAGAAAAATACCCCAGTTTCATGAAAATTGATGGGGAAACACTTCATTCATCTTCTGCATCAACACCAATATAAGTATTTCAATATTACCTGCTTGTTTTCATTGCCTGTTCATATGGGGTTTGCTGAATGGCATATTCTTGATATCCTTTTCGTTGTGATGGGTCTTGGACTGTTGTGTCTGGAGTTGTGGCATCACTTTCATGAGGAGAAGCCTCAAGAGGAACAATTCTTCTGGCTCCTAAAGGAAGAATGAAAAGAATAGTCATTAAAAATCTCATACTAGAAACGTGCATTGTCTATAATATAAAAGTGTAAATTAAACAATGAAATCCTACATCCAAATATTCCCACCTTTAAAAGCTTGTAAATCTTCTAAACAAAATTTGAATCTTTCTGTTTCTGCTTCATACCACATCCTTTGAAAAATTATGCCAAGCTGTTTAATCATTTGGACAAATAAGGCGGGGGAAAAGTTTAGTCTAAAAGATGGTTTAGTCTATATTTAAAACTCTGTACGTCTTTTCCTTAAACTCTTTACATTTTGGGGCATATTGCCATCCCTCAGAATAAACGAATATGTTTGTAACAGACTTCTCAGGGCAATGGTCACAGGTCCAAGCCTGACAGAGCTCAAAAAGTATTTGGACAATGCTCTCAGGCACATGGTGTGACTCTCAGGGCTGTCCTGTGCTGGGCCAGGAGCTGGACTCAATCTTTGTGGAGCCTTTCCAACTCAGGATATTCTCATTCTGTGTTCCATGTGCATTTCTCAGTCTCCACTGGCAGCAGAAGGGGCTGTACTGAATGCATTAAGCCCAGATTCCTGAAGATATTATTTATCAACTATAGGTAGTATTTACATAAACTCTCTGAAACCATGGTGGGGATTACCCAACAATACATGAGACTTAGTAACATTACAAAGAGGAAAGAAGTGCTCTAGACAGCAAGGAGAAAAACAGAGATTCTGTGGGTCCTCCAGAGACATTTTAAATGGGAAATTGAGATATTTCGAGAAGAGGCCATTTGGAAGTATGTAAAGCTATTGAAGCTTTTCCTATCAAACTAGACATCAGCCAACTCTAAACAGAATAACTAAACTATAATAGCTCTGTTGTTCACTAAACTGGTTGCATCTAAAACCAGCTTTTTTGGACTACTGGTTTTTAATAATGCTTTCAGTTCTGTACTAAAGATTCTGCACGTTCAACAGAACTGATTCTAAATTTTCACTTGGAATGTTACCAGAGCATTACAAAGCATTTAAATGTTACCAGAGCATCACTTCTATTCTTCCTGTTCCTCCCTCTCCCACAAATGTCTGGCAGTCCACAGGATTGCATCTCCCAAAGTGCACTGTGGTAGCTCAGTGAGATGGGACCTTGTCATTACAGCACAGGAGCCATGGTTCAGTCTGTGGGTTCAGTACAAAGGTAACAGAATAGACACTAGACACTAGAAAAGTGTTCCAATACTTCAATACTTAAAATAGAAGCAAATTCTATATTTAGAGCGATTCAGTTTAAAGAAAATAGGTCTTAAACTGCTTTATATGCATGATTGCCTCTTCCAGGCCTCCTGTTTCCTGACTGTGAGACAAAAATCCTCATTAAATGCTCCACACTAACTCTCCTCTGTGCCCTTCTGTATTTCAGGATGTTTGAGCATTTCCTAAAAGGACTGCTGAACTGTTTAATAGACTTTCATTATAAAAATTTAATCTCCTAAATTGGGTGAACTAAATATATACTCTCTAAATAAATACTAACTCACCAGTATTTTGCATACTTTGAGTGGGCAGAATGCTCCAAGGTTATCCTCATGTTACTGCCTCTAAATTACCTATGCAGTTCACAGACAGACAAATGTCTTTAAAAACTGGAAGAGTGAGATTCAGATTTTCAGACATGCTGATGAAGTACCTGCTCACAAAAGGCAATCATGTCCCCTAGTGGGAGGTTGCTACTTCCCACCCTTAGAAAACAGGGAAGCGTTAAGAAACATGAGATGTCTCCATCCACTTGGGATGCTGACTGAGTGTGCCAACAGACCAGCAGCCATAGCAATCACCACTAGATCACAAACTAATGACTGCAGCATATGCCCAGGAAGTGAGAAAATTGATTTCTAGGCTCTACTCAGCCTAGTCCCCACATGCCCCAAATCCCAAAAGAATGCCCTCAATATTCAGGCTAGGAAAATGCCTAAGAAAAAGGCATATACACACAAAGTCTTATTTTTCATTTAAAAACATCATATGTCAATACGAAAGATAAATGTTTTCCTGTTTCTCTAGGCAACCATTTCATAAAGTCAAAGCATATAAATATCAGGGGGAAAAAAAGAAGAAGTTTACTGTACTGATCATTTCTTTCAGAAAAATCCTTCTTCTAGCACTATCATATCTCTATTTTAAAGGTAGAATCGACTTTAGTTTACTAGACTTTATTTATGCCTTTTGCTTTCCTCTTTTCAGTCAATATCATCTAAGTAAATCTGCCTTCAGAAGAATAAGATTTGAGTTCCTCATGACATTCTGACAGCAGCTTCTACAGATAAGCATTACCCTGTGAGCCTCATCTCTGGCTCAAACCCAGAGATGGCCTCCAGCCTCTCACAGTCTGTCCCTTGGAAAAGCAGCCTGTCCTTCACTATAGAGTTCTCCAATACTGATCAACAGACTAAAAGGTAATAGAATTATTAGGAATGGATCAGAAATATACCAGAAAGAACATCAACTTAATTCCTACTAATGCAACTAAATTTTGCAAACCTCCTAAAGCTTCAAGTACAGATCATAAGAAAGGATAAAGAAGAACCAGAAAACAAAGACAAAATTAGAAGTATTTTGTTTCAGAAAGGGATACAGAATTTGGAGACCTTCAGCTTGGAAAACGGATAACTGAAAGTGAAATATCAGAAAAAACAATCTACCACTGACCATCCTTACAGGAACTTAAAACAAATCTCCTAGTAACAAGCTGAGCCTTTAAAATACTACAGAATTTACATAAAACAATAATTTAAATGTTCACATCTGTCCTGAATCAAACTAACTGAGCATGAATAATAAATTGGTTTTAGACACCTCAGTAATTTACAGAATTTAAACATGGGAAATAAAATGCATTAAAAACCCAGAAGATGGAATACTTGGTGAATTTACTCACTTGGTCTTAAAAACAGACTATGAAAAAAGTGTCTGCCATTCAAAGCAATTTTCAGAAGTGCATATAATTGTAATTATTCCCTCTCTTAATTGTGATGTTTACAAAAAACTACCCTGTGCTTGATCTGACACCTTGGTGTGCTCATGAATTCTACAGACACCTTGGTGTGCTCATGAACTCCGCACTCCTTCTCTTCAAAGTCTCCACATGCCTCCAGTTATAGAATCATGGAATGGTTTGGGTAGGAAGGGACCTTAAAGGTCATCTAATTTCAACCTGTCTGCTGTGAGCAGAGGTACCTTCCACTAAACCAGACTGCTCAAAGCCCCATCCAACCTGGCCTTGAACACTTCCAGGGATGGGGAATCCACAAATTCTCTGAGCAAACTTCTCCATGCCTTACCACTTTCACAGTGGAGAAATTCTTCCTACAACCTGATATCAAACTACCCTTTTTTCAGTTTGAAGCTATTTCCTCTTATCCTATTGCTCCATGTCCAGGGGCAGGACCCTGTGCTTGGCCTTGCCCTGCAGGAGCTTTGCCCAGGCTCACCTCTCAACCCTATCAAGGACCTTCAAGGCCTGCACAAAAAAAAAAAAAAAA
>VWYP01009945.1:41986-109266 GCA_013400435.1 Pycnonotus jocosus | reverse complement strand
CCAATCGAGGACTCAAAAGCCCACACAAAAAAAAAAAAAAAAAAAAAAAAAAATCTACAACTTTTCTTCAAACTGTATTTACTCTGTGGGTTAATGCCAGCTTTCAGATTTCTAGAGCTGTAAATCTATCACCTTTCACATCCCTCCCAAGAAAACATTACAGAAGAGGAATACCAGGGAAAATCAAAGTTGCCCAAACAAAAAACCCAAAGTTGTCAAATCTGGTAAGTTAAAAACTGACTGATCCTGTTTGTTCAAAGGGATTTTGAAGACATCAATTTAGTCATAATCTAAATGATACAAAGTATTGTCCCAAACTTCATTAGTGTTTAGCAAAGTTACAGAAGTGTTAATGCAATACTTCTAAAAGAATCTTTAAGAGGCGAAAAATACAGTCTGAGTAATTCCTTAATACTGGGAACAAAATACAGCTAAATCTTAAGGCCTACTCTATTTTTGTAATTGTCATCTGAAATCTTCCAACAAAATTCTATTGCAATGGACACAAAAAGGGGTATTTCCATGCAGCCTCAAAACTAGGTAACAGGTGGGTACATGTTGTTAATACAAGATGTTAATGCTTGCAGAGAAAGAACTAAGTTTAGATAGTGCCTGAGGAATTTTAAACTTTATTTTCACCTTAACTTTACAAATGGTCTAGTACACAGAAAGCAGAAGAGAAGAGAGAACTATTTTATCTATTTATATTCTTCAACAGCAGTCTACAGCAGTAACTCATCTCTTCAGCATATGATAAAATATGAAAAAGACTGTTTAAGATCTTTATTAAAAATGCAGACATTTAAGTATTGCTGAGAAAGGGGAAGTATATAAGAATTGCTAGTGACATTAAGATTTGGTTAGGTTATGGAAATTAATGGAAAAAAATAGAAAGAAAATCAGTGAAAAATAAATTAAACCATAACTGCATTAAACAAAATATTTTTCTTCTGAATCTTTAGAGTTAATCACTTCTAGGATTTCCAAATTCTGAGAAGCTCAGTGACAATTCATAACTTTTTGAAGAGTACTGACTTTTTTATTACACATAATTTAGCTGGGAACTTGAATGCAATAAGATCATTAATTGTCAGTCAAATAGATTAGGGGACCTTCAAAATTGCTGCAGGTTCATACCTGACCATAAATTCTTTTGGCTCATTAAAGCCTTCTGAATGTTTGATGTACTATGCCCAAGTACCTCCAAAGTTTAAGCTATTTTACTATTTTGAGTACCTCAAAAAGCATATGTGCAAGAAAGCCCAAAATTTTGGTAGTCTAAAAAAACATTTTACTAGGTAGCAATTAAGGCAACAATATCCACTAGATTTACATCTCCTCTCCTGCATCACATGCTTCCTACATTTGCTTCATTATCTATATTTACTATTATTTCATTTGCCTTTTTAGGCCAGTTTTGTAAGGAAATGGATCTTGGATTGCATTATCCACGTTTTTCCTTCTCCTCTTGGAATTCTTCTAGTCCTTGCCAGAAATGTAAAGGTTTAAGATAAAAACTCTTACAAGCTGCATAAAATTTAGCACCAGGAGAGGAGAATCTCCAGTTATTTCTCCTTCCAAAAGCCCTGAGGAAGGGAGGTTTGTCTATATCCATGAAGTAACACCTAAAGGACCCCACTTACACCTCCATGAGTCCCTGAATCAGAATATCACAGATCTCAATATCAAAAGCTATTAACAACACACAGAATACTGCTAGCTTCCAACCCACGACAACGAAATGAACACCTTAAAGTTGTTCTGATAGTTACAAGCAAAACAGATAATCAGAAATGTTAGTGATAACGAGAAGGAGAAAAATAAAACTGCAGAGTTGAAAATAACGTACAAAACCATTAAAAAGGGATTCTGACAGTCAATCAGAATGGTTAATATTTTATAACCAGTTATTGGCTTACATATACAGTCAAATGCAAATCTAGTTTTAACTAAATTGTTTGAAACCTTTAATCATTATGTAGAGCTTGATTTTCAAATATATAAACATTTTCCTGTTCTCTGGTCAGTGTTATATCACTTTCTTCTTTAAAACTATTCACAGACTAAACAAAACTGATGTTAATGCAGTAACTGAGGTTAAAAACATCCAGGTGCAGCATTTCTTGTACCTGTGTAGAAATTTGACTGAAGTTCTACAATTATGTAGCTGCCAGATGCGTAGACTCTGTATCAAGATATCAAATAATGCTAAATATTTTTCATTCAATAAATATTCTAAGCAATTTGATCTTAGATCAATGAGTATTTTATACAGTGTCAGCATAATTTTAAAAAATTATTATATAATTGGTGATTTTCATTACCTGGAATAGTTTCATGGGCTGTCAAAACCACACTTATAATAGGATTTTTAGCTCCTGAAACCTGTTCAGTCTCCTTAGTTGATGCTGTTTTCTCTGTTTTCTGAACTCTGGGCCTCTTGGGAGTTTTTTCTCGCTCATCTTCCTTCCTGTCAAGGTCAACGTCAGAATCATTACCTAAAGAGCAAACATCAAAAAGAAGGTAACTATGTACAAAAGCAATGCAGGTAACACAGTCACTAACACTGCAAGAACAAATGGGGAGAAAATTTATGCTACAGTAGAAAGAAAGACATTATCAAAACAAGACATGCTGCATGATCCCTAAAGGGGAACCTTTTTCCACTCTATTTAATAACACTACTATGATACCTAGACAAAAAAAGAAAATAAGAGAGGAAAAAAAAAGAATATTTTAAAAACGAACCCTCAGAAACGTGTTTTTAAATTAATTCACATTATTATGGATTTCTGTGAAAATGCTACAAACTTTGTTGAAGTTCTCATGATTTTGCAATGAATGAACAATTTATTTTTCTCTTTTCCATATTTAATTGTTCTGACAATCTTAGGGTTATTTCTTTTAGTATTGGCTTCATTATCAATCTTATTTAATAGAAAGTCTTTTGACAATCTCTTTATATTAGACCTTCTTCCTCTCCTGTTATTGTAAATCAACATACAATTTTCTTTTTAGTACTGATTCAAGAATAATTAGGTTTCAAAATTCTTTGGTTCAACCTAACTCCCGACATGTAACTCCCCATTTTGAAGGCCTGCACTTCCAAATCGTTCTCTGTTGCTATTCAGAATGTTTTCAACCTCCTTAATTGGATACATTTTCAGCTTGTTTACTAGGAAGTCACATAACAGTTGCATGCAAAACACTCTTATGAGATAAAAATGAATAGCCAGTAACTAGCTGATTTCTTTCTTAAAGCAAATGAGGAATTCCTTTACTGAAATTCTAAAAAATAAAAACAAAAATTAAAAAAACACAAAAACAAAACAAACAAAAAAAAACAACCAAAAAAACCACCCATCCAACAGTCTCTTTATAGATAAATGATTAGCAGCATAGATTAAAAAAAAAAGAGAACTCTTAAGTGTATACCAATAAAATTTCTTAGATGAAGTGGTAGAAGATGCAAAGAAGAAAAAACAAAGTCAGCAGATGAAGGCATTATGCAAATGTTCCACAGGAAATTAACAAGAAAAGAAGAAACTAATGAAAGAAAATTATAAATAAACTCAGTGAATTTTTCTTTTTTTTCCTCTCTCAATCTACATTAGTTGATTCAATCTCCAGAGTAAGTAAGTCCATGTATATACAAAATATGCTGTAGCTGCTGTAATGAGATAGGGAAGTGAATAAATAAAAAACCAGTAAGAGCCAAGCTGTGGCGTGTCCAGACTTGTTTCTGATATGCAAACAGTAGGAATGAAAAGATATACAACCTAGAAGTGGCTGGTTTAATTCTAGTAGTATTTTATAAATACTCAGTTGAGATTGAAACCAAGACTCTCTCTGTGGCCTGTAATGGAGCAAAGGTTTAAAGTGTCCTGGCTGTTCCTTACAAATATGAAGGACACAAGCAGAAGCTCAAGCTGCCCAGGTAGGGCTGATCACGTAACCTGTATAAACCATAATTTCTTTACTAGAGACAGAACCAGAAGGAAACAAGGAGTGGAGGAAGAAGTTCAGCTCTCTCAGGCATCCTGAGACAGAAATCTGTATGCTGACAACTGGCAGTGATTTAATATTAAATTGTAAGCCTGAAATTCATATTTAGAATCTCCAGAATGAGGAACAACCACAAAGCAAATTGAATACAAACACAGTCAGCCATGATTCTGCCCAGCTTCCAGCTCCTCTGCCTGGAGAACCCCCAACTTTTAAGCACCTACTAATAATTTCTTCAATTTCATTACATAAATTCCTTGATTTATGCCTCTTCTCAACCAGATGTTTTTTCTGTGGACTTCTATGATTCTGGAAAATATTGCTGCTGTTTAGGTATAAAGAGTTTCATAATGTCCTCATTTAACTCCTTAATATAGTTGTAAATTATTCATTTATACTAAAAGCACACAGTTGTAACACTGATCTTTTCTGCAATATTTGAAAGGGATATATGAAGATAAAGAAAAATCCCCTTCAAACAGAACCTGTGCAGTGGTTTCTTTTGGTGTGCTGAGCAGGGGTGGAAGGAAACAGTCGGCCTCTGTCTTACAGATATTTTCCAATCTTGGTGATTCTATGAAACAAACACACATTTTCACATTTTCTTCATTAAACAGCCTCTGTTAGTTTATTAGCAAGAATAAAATGCATCATCACAAATTTCTCAGCAGATTCGGGCTACCAACAAAAGAAAGTCTTCTCATAAAGAATCAGAATACACAGAATCACAGAATAAACTCAGTTGGAAGGGATCCACAAGGACCTCAGAGTCCAACTCCTGGCCCCGCACAGGACTGTCCCCAAGAGCCACACCATGTGCCTGAGAATGTAATCTACTTATTGATTTGCTTCTCTGAGGGTACTGATCACACTGAGTTAATTATTCTGCTTTTGTTCACTAGGCAGTAAGAAAAACTGAAAAGCATCAGAAAAAAGCACAATAGATTTTATATACTTATGGACAAAACATGCTTTAGCTAAAAGAAATCCAGAACCCTTTACTGGAATGAAAGCTCTGATGAGAACAGAATTTTCTCCACTTCACTACAGATCATGTAATTCCTAGTAGTTACATGAATAGAATCCAAGCACTTTACTCCTAAATTCTCCTTTCTGACCATTAGAAAGATTCTAGCCATTAATCAGTTTAATGAGGAAGTAAAGTGGCTGAAGACAAATAACAAAACCATTTATTACCTTTTCATGTTAATATGCAACTGTATTAACTTTTGAGTATTGGAATTCTACTAAAAAAAGGAGAACCACAAATCTGAGTTTGTCTGTGATCCATGTTAGTGAATAACTACAACTACAATAAGCCAACAAATATTTCACTTTTTTTTTTTCTTTCCTGACGTGCCTCTCTCAGGCAGATCAGTTTGGCAGTTCTTTCAGTCCAACCAAGGGTGAAGGTGAAGAGATGTATTACAATAAATATCACTGACTGTCTCTCTGCTTTCAAAACAGACCACAAATACTACTTTTAAAGACTTAAAAACAATATACAGAATTGCAATATAAAAATATTTCTTTGTTAAAATGGTGCTGTTTCATACCCATAGAATATTTCTGCATGCAGGCTGACCACTAACAATTATGGCCATACAAAAAACATTTTCATACAAAACCCAAAGCTGGTAAGTACTTCAAAGAAAGAACTGAATCTCAATGTCCTATATAACTCAAATATCTCAACTTTCTCCATATGAGCTGAGAACACCCAGCCCCTAACAGGAGGACTATGTTCAGTATGAGCAAAGGTGTGAGGAAGCTACTGAGTGCTGTGCAGTCTCAGTTAACACAAAAAAAGCCCACAAATAGATTGGCAAGAAACAGCAGTGAGAAAACTCCACTGATTCCCTGATCATACATCTGCTACTAGTGCTGAGGATCTGTAAGAACATTCTCACCCTCACATGATATTTGATTAAAAACAAAACAAAACATCTCTCTACTAGTTCTGATACTTAAACATTAAAATTTATTCACTAATTTGATGCCTGTTCATTCTACCCCTGTCTGAGAGGAAGAAATATCTTCCAGAAACAATTTGTTGATAAGGAGCTGGGTTGCACACATTGTCGATGCTTTTTGTTACAAAGAGGACTATTTTGTGGTCTGTGTTTAACCTGAGACTTAAAAATCCTTCAAACCAACACTCCCTAACAAATCACCAAATGAACAAACAACTTTCAGTAACAGCTGCTTTGTTCCTGAACTCTCTCTACATGAAAAAAAAAACCACCCTGAAGTGGAAGGTGTCCTTTAGGTAAGGATAAAAAGAGAGATAAAACTATGTTTTAATGAAAAAGAGCTTCAACTTTGACCACAGGGCTCAAACAGCCTTTCTATAGTATGTGGCCATCTCATCAGTATTTAGCTGCCTTCGTGGAAAAAAATCCTTCACTGTTAGGATCATGGATTAGAGTGTCAAATAAATACTTTGTCCATCTGAACTAGGAGAGTTCTGCTGTATAACAACTACCATGAGTTATAAAGGAACACCCTTGGATGATTTTAAGGTGATTTATGAGAAAATGGAGTACACACCACTTGAATAGCTAAGCTGAGTTTCTCAAGGCAGTAAAAGCCTTTGCTTGCTCCTGACCAGGTTTGTTTAGACAAACTGGCTCACTCTGCACCTGCCTTGCTAAGCAGTCAGCTCAGCACTTTGTCAGCTGGCACCTGGATCCAACAGATGGACCAAGTGACCTCCCCTCCCCAGCATCAGGCGTTTCCAATGCCGGGAGCGTTTGTGCAAGAAACCAACGCTGAGCTGCTTCCAACACGATTAAGGAATGGTCATGTCTGTTGATCAGCAAAGCTACTGTCAGGTCTGAATTCATCAGGGCTTCCAGAGTCCCATCAAACTGCATCATTCATCTGTCCTATGATTCTGTTGGAGTCATTAATGGAAGGGATTGCTCTCAGCATTTGTACTTGGGTGTACGACGTTTCACGGGCAGTGGTACACAGGCTTAACTGGTATGTTTGTAAACTACTCTTCATTCAAATTACTAATTTTTAACCTCTAACATGTGATATTTCATAGCAGCAGGAGAGCAGCTTGGAAAAAAGAAAGTGAATTGGCCACTTAAAATTAACACAGGCAGAGGATTACATCGTACTTGCAGGAGGAATTAATTTAAATTAGAATCCAGTTGATGGCAAAACCATTTTAAACTACAGCCAAAAGTGACATCTTTAAGATATATGTAGGCTCCCACTTCAGCAGGATTGAATGGTTCATTCCAGAGAAGAGACTGCAATCTGTCTTCCACCCAAATGCCATTCCCTGGCCACTAAATGTCCTCTCTTTTATCCTGCCAGCCAGATCCAAACCACTGGCCAGAACTGTTAATTTGGTTTACCAAAAAGAAACAGAAATAGGTACATATGCAGTTTGGTTTACAAACCAGCAACTTGCTTAGGCAAATAAGCACTCTATGAAAAAATATATTTACTAAACATGTACGTGGGGAAATTGGAAATACAGTAGACATTTTTTAATTCTGTGCTGTATTGGTTTTGTGTGGTCATTGTTTTGGTAGCAGGGGGGTACAGTTTGGCTTCTCTGATGGAGATTTGGGTTTATTCCTCATTATCCTGCTCTGATTTAATTGCTAATAAATCAATTCCCCCAGGTTGTGTCTGTTTTTCCTATGATGTTAACTGATGAGCAATCTCTCCCCACAAGCCTTTTGTTATATTTTCTCTTTCTAGTCCAGCTGAGGAGCTGCTTGCTGGGTACCCTGGAGTCCAGGCAGGGTCAACCCTCCAGATTTGAAAAAAAAGTAACCTTTTTGCGGGGAGGTGGGGGGTGCGGTTTTGGGATTTTTGGTTGGTTGGTTGGTTTTTTTGGTTAATGGGCCTACATGGTGAAGGCAATCATTATGCTTTAATTTTATTTTTATTATGTTTTTATTTTATTATGCACAGAGGATGTCAGTAACCAGTAAGGCCTGGTGACTCTGGAAAGAACAGAATTATCAATCAGTCACTGATCTCAGGGATCAACGCAGATCACTAACTACAGAAGCAAGGAACAGCAGAACACTGCATCTACCAGTTATTCCACTGACCAATACATGTGCAGTTTCAATGAAGTTTCAACTAGAGTTTTCTAGTGATTTATTTATTTTAAATGTCTGTTATGCTAGGGATGTCAACACTTTTCTTGTCGACCTATTACTTGGAAACCTCTAAGAATATTTGAGCTGCAGCTCAAAACATGTATTAGATTTCTCTGAATAGAGAATATCATACAGAATAACTACATATATATATATTTTTTTTTTAATATTTTCATGCTTAGCATATTTTAGCAATAGCCAAAACATTATTTTGGTCACAAATATAAAATACTGCATCATATGAGCTGCTATAAAGAAAGTTAACTCCATTGCAGCCAGACACAGTGCAAGGTGAAAACATTTGATTATTAACCAGGTATCCACAGAGTGCTAAGCTTTGTAAGAAATCAAAAACATGAGAAAGTGGTATAAACTTTAAAACTATAGAAACATCTCAGAAGCATTAAAAATAAAAGTAATTTCAAGTTGGAAAATACATTGATAAAAGGAAAATAACCCCAACCTGTATGTACTAGGTAAAATGTCAAAGACTAAGTGAGAAGAACCTGCAGTCAAAGCTCCTTGTGAATTTTAGCCATCTATTTTGAACTGTCTCTGACATGCACAAGCAGATATCATATTTCCGGAAAATTCAAAGACATTCAACAAAATCTTCCATCCAGCACTAAGAAAATTGGCAATGGTGGATTCAAGGAAAAAGAAAAAAACTGATAAAATGATGGTTTCTAAATTGACTCTTAGAGTACAAGAAAGATGTGTTTGTATTTCTAAATACTTCTCTGAAAATGTAAGTTTAACAGTAAGCAGGAGTCAGAATAATCAATCATAATATAAAGGAAACATCAAGAAAAGAGCAGAATAGCAAAAAAACACCTCATGCCACAGTATGAACCAGGAAGGCTTTGCAGAGGGATCTGGACAGGCTGGATCAATGGATTGAGGCCAACTGTGTGAGGTTCAATAAGGCAAAGTGCCAGGTGCTGCCCTTGGGTCACAACTGCTCCATGCTGTGCTCCAGGCTGGGAGCAGAAGGGCTGGAAAACTGCCTGGCAGAAAATGACCCGGAGTTGTGGGTCAACAGTGGCTGAACATGAGCCAGCATATGCCCAGGTGGACAAGAAGGCAAAGGGCATCCTGGCTTGCATCAAAATCAATGTGGCCAGCAGGACCAGGGCAGGGACTCAGCACTGGTGAGGTCACACCTTGAATCCTGCGCTCAGTTTTGGGACCTTCACTACAAGAAGGACATTGAGGGGCTGGAGTGGGTCCAGAGAAGGGTCTGGAGCACAATTCTGATGAGCAGCTGAGGGAGCTGGGGGTGTTCAGCCTGGAGAAAAGGCAGCTCAGAGGTGACCTGATCACTCTCCACAGCTCCCTCAAAGGAGGCTGTAGCCAGGTATAGCCAGCCTCTTCTCCCAGGTAACAAGGGACAGGATGAGGGGAAATTGCTTCAAGTTGTGCCAGAGGAGGTTTAGATTGGATATTAGGAAAATTTCTTCATTGAGAAGGTGATCAACGATCAGAATAGGCTGTGCAAGGAAGTGGTGGACTCAGCATCCCTGGAAGCATTCACAAGTTCTGTGGATGCAACTTTGTAATTATGCAAAAGGTTATGGGAAATATTATAGACACTATTACAGAGAATCCTAGGCAAAGAACATACTGTTCTTGCCCATTCCACAGAGTGTTGAGCTACTGACTGTATTCAAACTTTCTTAGAGGAAAATAATAATGCACATGCTACTTTATCTACATACTCAGAAACTGAAAAGTTGTCTCAAACCAGTTCATATGGTAAAGCCAGAAGTGAAAAGTTTTCCTGTGATGGGACAGTAACCAGTAGACAACTGAAGACTGAATTTCCCAGATGTATTCCAAGGAAGAATTATGTCTTCAGGATAAAACCAGCCCCCAACAACTTCACAGTTTGCAGTCAAGATAGAAAGCTTCCACAAATTGGTCACCTTTGTTTTGGTGACCCCAAGTCATTTGTTGCTTGACTGTTTTGCTTTTACCGGGGAATAAACAAAAAATGTTTCATCTGCCCAAAACTGAGGCTATTTTCTTCACTAAGAAGGAAAAGGATGAGAAATTTAGTTTGGAGAATTTGCCAGTGTGTTTTGTAGAGAAACCAATGAAGATAAGATTTAGGAGCTCTAATGAGCTAGCAGGTCAAGAACAGGTAATTTGAGTTTATACTTTGACCTGAGAGTTTATTTTAAAAGGATATTACAAAAGGTGACATTTCTAAAATAATGCAAATATTAACACTGGACATAGCACATACAAACAGCAGAGGGCATGGACATTTGGGATATCAGAGGTGAGACAGCTAGAGTAACTGTCATTTTTTGTAGTTGAAAAATTGTACCACTGATGACAGTAAAATATAACCAGGTGCTTTATCACAGCAAGTGTTCCTCTGCCCTATCAATATATTCTAAGCTTATTTCAATTCAGCTTTGCCACAGAAATTAAACTCTACATATCAATGAAAATAAAATAGTCATACTAGTTGTGTATAATCATGACAGACTGGATAGAGGAACAGAAAACTTGAAAGAAAATCAATGGCAAATTTTGTCTACAAGCAGAATCCACAATATCATACTGAGCAACTGTAGCAAAAGCAAAACCTGAATTTTACCATCCACACAAAAGGTCAAGGTAATTGTTGAATTGCCTGAATTTTACCATCAACAAAAGGTTAACCTCACAAAAGGTTAAGTTAATTTGGACTAAGTCATTGCTTTATGTGACATTCACTTTAGGGAAAAGTTAAATAGGCAAATAGAGATTACTGTATATCCCTTCAACTACTCTATTCTGAACGAATATTCACTGTTGTCTTTTTAAATGGATTGGGGTTCAATGCTCCAGGCCAATGAGCATTTAAGAAACCATTTGGACAACGCCCTCAGCAGCAGCTTTAACTGCTGGTCAGGCAATTGGATGAGATGGTCATTGTAGGCTCCTTACAACTGAAAATAACTCCATTCTACTCTGTTCTATACTAAAAATTTCAGAGATTGAATCTATCCAAATCAATCTTAAAGCTAAATTTAAACACTGGACTCTCCTATGCCAAAGACAATCATGCACATAAACCTTTGTTTGAGTTTGACATTATTTTTATACAATAAAAGACATCATCCAGAAAAGCAAATTCTATCAAAAGAAGAGAACAGAATTCAGGTTTCCCAAGTCACAGGACAGAAACACCTGTACACGACCATCCTTCCTCACCTACGTGTGATACTCACCTGCATGGGCTATACCACTTCTCATTGAAAAACTACAATCCACACCTTTGTGACAAACAGGACAGCTGCTACTGCAAAGCAGGCATTTCAGGGAGAGTTGTAGGACAATCATTACTGTAATAAACATTTTGATCACTTTGAAAGAAGTTTAAATACCTTGTCTAAGGTCAGTTTTGCTTTTTTGTTTTACAAGGAACAGACAACTCCACTCTGTTTAAAGCCAGCACTGGGGATTCTGAGCTAGGTCTCATGGTAGGGAACACACTGTCCCACAACCTGCTTCAAGTATTTGTGCTGGGTATTTTCTTACCTCCATCTCCTTCTTCTTCTCCTTCATTTAGAACAATAATGCAAATGTGTTTAGTCAGCTGTCGTGTGTTGGAGAATTTCCGATTGCATTTTCTGCATTCCAGGCTGCCTGGTGAGACTTCAGATGGTTCTGGGCCTTCTTCTGTCCCAGCTGGAGTCTCTTTGCTTGGAACAGGGTTATTTTCTGCCACATCTTCATCCACACAAAACTTCTTAGTGGACCCTTTTGGTCTGCCCCTTTTCCTCTTTGCTACGAGGAGCTCTAGAAAAGAAAATTAAAGTTTAAAGTGAACTATAATTAAATTCCACAGCTAATTAGCTAATATCCCTCTGATCTTTGAAAAATAGGTGCCTTAAATGAAGTTTGAGGGGAGTTATCTCAAAAGCTGTAAAAAAGGTTAGCATCACACAAGCTTATTTCAAGCAGTGGCATTTGCTGGCATTTCACATGCTGGCATTGTGTTATTGAGATCAGCAGAGGTCAAAGTGTCACAGGTTTATTTAATTACACTGCAAGCACTCCTCTAGACTACACTGTAACTCTTATCACCCATGTATTCTTCAAAATTGCTCTACTGTGCCTTAACACTACAAGAAGTCTTTTAATTTAAGTAATTTTCAAATAAATTATCCAGGTAATGAGGTGTAATCAGAGAAAAACAATGTAAGAACCAAAATTTCATTGTTCTTTTAATACAGTGAAGAATAATTCCTCAGTATTTTCAGTGGTTCTTGATTGTCAGCACTTTCTAACCAACAGCTGGCATAAAAAATCGTTGGTAACAAATAAATTTTAGAAGTAATGAAAAAAATGTTTCCTTAATTAAAATCAGAATTCATCCACAACTCCTAATAAATACAACATAATTTTACATTTCTGTATTTCTGTAAAGGAAATATTGATGAAATCCATGACATGCAGTGCACAGAAATGCACAACATAAATTGTATTTCCTGCTTAAGATTTCTCTCATCATTGCTGCAGAATCATAGATACTGATAAACCGAGATTGACAATGTGGAAGTCTGAAAAACCATGAAAAGAGAGAGTACTTTAAAAAACCCAAACCACAAAAACTTTTCAAGCACAGGTGCCGAAAGACCCTACTGAATTGGTTGATTTAGAGAATATGGAAAAATAAATGCCTTAAGGAATCTTGACGGAAGATGATACAGGAGAACAGAAGGTAGCATCATGTTATTCATGACCTATTCAGCATTGCCCTAAAACATACCAGGCAAACAAAACTCCACATTCAGCGACCACAGCTTTGAGTTAACCATGTAACTACTATCAAAAGAAAAATAAAGCATTTTATCATCTTTTAGGAGTGACTGAATACCTGTCTGCTTAAATAAACATCATAACACTGTCAAAAAACCTTACTATGAATTGAAAAAAGCAACTGTTTCCCATTACTTTTTTCAACCCTCCACCAATGTCATGAACTTTCACACTACCCTAGCAAAAGTAATTTTGTCAATTATCAGCCAAAAAGAAAGAGGTGATTTCAGTGCTCTCAAAACTTCTCTTTGCTACCATTCATGTTATTTTGATATCCATCCATCACAGCAACCACTATTTGAGTTGAAGAAATTAACAAACAATTAAAACAAACCTATCAACAATTATTTTTACATCAGCTCTTCAAAAGGCCACAGTTTGCTTACTGTCCAATATGAGGAATACAGATGTGGATGCTGGTCAGACTACTACAGAATAGTTAAATCCAAATATTGGAAGAATGCATGCAACCACCATATTCTCTGTGTATGATATTCTTTTCATTCCTTTACAATACAATCATCAGATAACTCAAAAAGAAATTAAGAAAAATCAGACCAAAGAGATGCTTCTTCCTGACTGTTTTAGTGCAAATTTAATAAAAAACAGAACAGCATTTTCACATTAAGACAGAAATTGAAGCAAAATCTTGCATGCAAGTGGAAATGTGAAAACTGTTCCTTTCGATGGCTGGTGATAGAACCTCTGCTGTAGTTTACAAAATTGCAGTTCTTATCACTGGGACTACTAATGGTGTGGCAAATAAACAAAGAATGCGCAAATTTTAGAAATGTTTGTAAATGTTTCCACCACTAGGAGAATTTACAGCAGTTCTCAACCATTTAAAAGGCTTGGTGGCAAGAGGCAGGCAGCAACAAACACTGCCTAGGAACAGGAGGGCTCATGTGAGCAGCTGATACATCACCAGAACTTCTGAGGCTTACCACAGTCATTTCTTTTCCTTGCTCTTTGGTTTCCTTTTTCCAGGATAGAGCTTATCTCGAAAGCTATCTTGAATTAATGCCAAAATTAAATATTTAATGATGCACATAACCACAAATTCCAGCTGTCTCTCTACCAAGCATGCCCCCAGTGAGCTCTTCACACTGCATTATACAAATTCCAGCTCAAACCACCTAAGATCAACAACACACAGTAGTTTAATAGCAGAACATTGTCATTCATCTGCCAGCACATTACCAAGTTAATCAAATATTGCTTTTTAGAAAAAAGAATCTATTTAACTGCTAAAAAAATAGTATTTAAGTACAGTATAAAAATAAAGTAATAAATAAGTAATAAAACCCCCTTTCACTTATTTCAGTGATGCTTAGTCATAAATAGAAGCTTTAAATTGGCCATTAGAAAGATTTTGAATTTAGATCCCATTCCCTCAAGAACAACTTAGCTGTTTCTGGGGATTTTGCACTCGTTACAGACTGACTGAAACCAATCTTTATGCTGAATGCTATTGGATGAGCAATGGCAATATCCAGGGAAGACATTCTGTGCTATGCTGTATAATTATGTACTCAAAGACATTAAAAAGACACTTCAAAAAGAGAGAAATGAAATAAACTGTGTGTCTATTTTTATACTGTTCCTTCATAGGAATTGTTCATACAAGCTTCTTCAAATCAATCTATTTAATACAAAAAAGTTTGTCAGAAGTCACAAAACACTTGTGCAAATGTCACTTAAAACTCCTGACCATATTTTAACAGGTTGATGTATTATGCAACAGAATCCTTCCTCAAATGTCAGTATAAAAAACCTTAAACTTCATCAGCTACAACAGCACGTGACCATATACAGGATTTTCTGCACACAGTGTCACACAAATGCATGGATATAAATCTCATCCCCAGCCTTATTTTGTTACAGTTCTGTGTTTGTATCATGGCACCTGCAACACCTCCTGTCCCTCAGGTGTGAATGCAGGTGCCTCTGGCTGCATCCTGTGGTCAGGCAAGGATGAGGCTGATGCACACACTGTGGTTTTAAGGGACCTTAATGAGCTGCACTGCTTGGACGAAATTATGATATTCAGACAGCGACTTTCTTCAAGGTTTCATAACCAACAGAGCCATGCATTCCATAATCCAGTACAGACCAAAACAAACAACAATCCATCAGGTAATAACAGTATGAACAGATGAAGCCAGGGCCATTGATGCTGTCACACAAATCCTCAGCAATCTGATTAAACAGAAGCAAAAGCCAAGTTCTGACAAGCACTTTGAAGGAAATGGAGATCACTGCAAAGAATCATAAAAAGCCCTAGGCTAAACTGGAGTACAAATGACTACAATTACCATGTAAATACCTGTCATTTCCCAAAGAAAGATGTCACACTTCAGTGCTGGACAAAATATGACCTGTGCATAGATGTCTAACACCAGCATCTCCCTGGTATCCTTGGTCCCATTTGATAAAAAAATTTTGACATGGTCATACCAATATGTTTAGGACAAATCAACTCTAAACAGACCATGGCTTAACGATGGGAAAGCAGCATGACCAAACAAAATCCAGCAGAGAGCCCCATAAATAAAATAACAGTAGAGCCAATAAACAAATGTTACATGCTTAGCACTTGTGCTCAGTACTTATAAAATCATTAATTTATTACTCAGGCAGAACAAAGAGCTCCATTAACAACTCAGCATTCACTCTTCTAAACCAATTGTGGGGTAGCTACAGTATTTACCAACACTTTGAAGAGAAATTACACTTTCAAAGGACAAAAATATGTTCATCTACAAATCTCCAAGTACTAAAAGTTGTAATTTCTAAGACTGTCATTCACCAATCACTTCTCCTTTCAGTGACAATACTGAATTACTACAAAGACTGGTTCACTGAAAAATAATTGTATACTATAAACTTTCTAAGTTTTATCTGCTGCAGATTCCATAGCATGAGGGAATAATTGATGCCTTGAAAGAATTCTTTCCAAATCTTATGTTGAACTGTAGAATATCATATTTTTTTTAACAGAACACAGAAAATAATTCAATGGGACTTCAGAACCTTCTTCTCCAATCCACCTGTCTCATGGGAAAGGAGAAATGCTAAAGAACGCCTAGAATATGACTTGAAAACTATGGAAAAATAATCTACCTTGATATTCTTACTGAGAGCAGATGGCAAAGAGCTGGGCTACATAACCTGAAAAAGGTAGCACCAAATGACCAAGTGAGATGAATAAAAGTATTCACCAAGAATAATGAGAAAGGTAAATTGTGAATACATAGCTTAAGAAGATTTTATTTTACATAAGATTTGCAGAGTTGTTTTCCTAAAAGCTATTTATGTCTCATTTCTATTGCTTCAGATCATGATGGTAATTACAAACTATCCTCATAAATGTACAATGCATGCTGACCACATACAATACAGAAAGTGCAGATACTCCTAACAAAAATGCAAGGGAAGTTTACAGAAGAGCCTTTTTACTAAAATGAATAAGTATATGACAAGAAACCAGTCTCATTGTGCTCAGAGACATATGTAGTGAAGGGATAACAGGAAACCAAGACTTGAGAAAGGAAAATGCATTCTGCATGCCAGAGGAATTAATTCTGTGCTACGAAACTAAAATTAAAATGACATTTTGAAAACTGATTTGAAATTTATTCATCATCTTCTGACACACTGGTAATTTTGAGCACTGTTTGATGTAATATTCTGGTGAGATTTTTCCTCACCAGCCACCTAAGGAGACAGCAGCTCTAGCGAAATACTACATGACCATTATTAGAAATATCTTCTTACATTGATGAAGTTAATATAACTACTGAATTACTGCTGGTAAATAAGCAAAGAAACATCACATACATATGGTAACACCAAAAAAATTACTACATGTGTGATATTAGAGAGTGGTTGGTCCATAAGCACATACTTTTTAAAATCCAGAAATTATAATGATTGAAAAATCCTAGTATTTGTATTAAATAAGAGATTTGCCAACAATATAAATCCATTACTCAGTAAGGGCATAAAGAAGATTAAAAGTCTGAATTATTTTGAACCCACTGCTAATATTCCAAAGGATGGCAATTACGATCAGTTAAAAATGGAATGAAATGAATGAAAGTTTTTCCATTGCACAGTAAAATTTTTATGTGTAACTAATTCAACCTCTGATTGCTTTATTTACCAGCATCACTATCAAAACACAGTTATAAAATATGAATTGTGCCACTTCCTTTTTGGAATAGAACTATTAACATTACCTGAATCACGACAAAAGTTAGACAACTCAAAAAGGACACCTAAGCCTCAAGACACACTCTCACCCATGGTGTCCTGATTTCTTTTCACTGGTGCTGGACAATCTTCCCACTGTGACTACAGAGCTCAAATTAAAGCTGTAGGAAGCAAACTTTGCTATATTTGACATAGAAAATTAATGAACCAATGTCATCATTCCCTAAGACATGTTGAGTTTATCCACATCTGTCATGTGATCTATTCCATGCTGAATGAAATTTGCAGTGGCTGTTGTACAGTGCTCATCATAAAAACGAACTATGGAAATCATTCTATGCACAATGCAGAGTCATCATACCACAGGTGTTATTAAAGAAATATGTAATGCTGAAAATTACATTCATCTCAATTTATGAATGTACCTTCTCCATCTTTGCTTGTGTTTGTGGGTACTGTTAGAGGTTGGAGAGGAATAATGATGTCATCCACACTGGTCCCTTCTTCTGTGTGTTTCTCGGAGACATGAGACAACAGCTCAGACTTATTTGGTGAAAATAAGTTACAAAGCTTACACATGAAGATGGAATTGATCCCTGAAAAAAGAAGTTTAAAAACCAAGAATTAGTGTTTTCAAATGTCAGTTATTTACGTTACCATGAGTTACTGGGATTTTGGTTCAGTCAATATAGTAACTATAATTTACCTAAGACACATAACAGGCAGCAATGAGGTGAAATGATGAATGTTGTATCACTAAATGAACACACTCATAATCTATCCCCAAATGAATTAATTTAAGAAATGGGTAAACTCCTAGTTAGATCCTCCTAGGGCAAAAAATTTCTTCTGGCTGAAATCTTAGAAATGTTTTAACATGACACAAAAGGAAGAAGAACAAATTAAGTGCTTTTCCCCCTCCCAGCCTCAAACATCATTATAATTTTATATATTTTCAAACACATGGTAAAATTATACGTAAGACATGACATCCTCATCGAGTTCCATGAAGAGTTCCTGTTGATTTAAGAAAAACAAACAAACCAACCCAAAAAACCCCCAAAAGCAACAGAACAAAACAAAAAACCACCAACCCAAAAACAAACTAAAAACCTTCAAAGCAGCAGCAGAAAATTATAAATGTCATTAGAACTCCCCCTGGTCAATGCTTTAAATAGAAATTTGAGACAACTTTTTAGGCAAAGCTTTATGTTTTGTTTTTTAATTCACAGGTACTTGAAGTGGATGTGAAAGCAAAGCCTCAAGAAAGTAAATAACAATAAAGAAGGAATAATATAATCCCAGATTTAAAAAAAGCTCAAAAATTTTGGCCAGAGAAATTCAGAGGATTTTGTTTTCCAACACTGCAATCTTTTGGTTTAATGGTTGATTTTTGAAGAGTCCATACTCCTTTCATGGTCCAATGAAACCAGAAAACAACCAGGAACCAATTTTAACAGCACACTTGTTCTCCAGCTACATGTATGAAGTTCTGGCCCAGAGACTGGTTTCAATTGCTACTCTCCCTCCACCTCCCTGTGGAAAATTAGGGACATAAACCCATTAAAACCAAAGTGGAACAAGCAGCACTTCTGAAGTACAAGTCAAACCAGAGATCACTGGGTAAGTGCAGAAATAAAGTGATGAAATAAAGAAATGAAATAAAGAAATAAAATTTGTGAACTTTGGGATGAATCTCAGGGTAAGAGAAAGAGGCAAGCTGTATTTTGGGACCTATTTTTAAAACAAACCTAAGCACTCCCCTATTGAACATTATTCCACTTCCTTCAAGACACACTAATTATATAGTTCACCCCACTCAAAAAAATCTTTATTTAAGGTGTCCTGAAAGAGCAGCAGAAGTGTCTCTTTTACAGGTATTTGCACTTGAAATGTAACAAAAGCAGAGCTCAAAACTAACAGGCAGGCTATGCCTTCATCTTTCAAAACATCTCTGAAAAAACAACTCCAATACTGTTCCTGTTGTTTGAAATAGCCTCTTACTACACAAAAGCAGCTGTATAAGTGCATGGTACAATCAACGTGTTCTTAGGAGCTCGGCTGGGTTTCTTCTCAGGCATTCTGCTGTCTTGAGCACACAGATATTTCTCTTTTGATTGCAGTATGTTAAAATGCTCCTTTGAACTAATTCTGCTCTAGTTAGCATTATTTTTTTTTTTTTTTAAGGGCATGAAGCCTGTTATTGACCCAGCAGATAACAACTCTTTAAATGTAAACACAAAATAAAACCTATCAACATTTACCTAAACATTTAACCAATTGACATTCCACTATTTAGCTGACATTTCTGTTCTGAGGTTTTATTTGTCACTGTTTCTGCTTCCTGACCTGCTGGCTGTTTTCCCTAGAAGTTCAGGCTCAGCATTGTGCCTCTCGTCTCCTTTAACAGCTGCAATCGACACTCACACACCACTTTATCTCTCACTCCTCCCAGTGAGCACTTGGGGAGGGGCAGAAGAGCAAGAAGAATCCCCAGAAGCCTCTGCGGGTGTTTAAAGTGTTTGATTACCAAGGCCACCCAAACCCAGAAGTGAACAGCACCGGTGGCAGAGCACAGTGAATGTCAGTGAAGGTGCAAGAGAACACACAGAAGATGTACGAGCTTTACACAGAGGTGAGATGGAAACCAAACAGAGTAAAGAAATTATTTTAGGAAGAATGACTGGAAAAGGAGGTCAGAGAGCAGAGGATAAACTCTGCTGATCACCACACTAAACAAGTATGGAATAAGCAAACAATAATTGATTATACAGTTGCTAATTAGGCAGTGTAGCAATAAAGCAATGAATTATAGTCAATTAAGTGTAAAAATCAAATAAGGAGCAAGTTAATTAACTATGCATGGAACCAATGACTAATTAGTAAATAATTAATTATGTAGGCAATCAACAGAGCAATTAATTAGGCACCAATTAAATATGCGGAGAAAGAAAGGAACAGTAATCAAGTATGCAGGTACACAAACACCAGGAAATTCAGCCAAAACCAATCTGGGATATTCTGTTCACTAAACATGTTTGTGGTAATTCATTATCTTCAGTTTGCCCCTATAAACTGTGCTAAATATACACTGAAATAAATAATTCCAATAATTTTCTTCTTAATTGATTACGTGGAAAATTGAGCTATAATGTAAGCAAAGCCTTTTTTTCTGATTCCTCCAAAACCCTCAGCATATTGCTTAATTAGTAAGTTTGGGGTTTTTTTCCTTCACACTAAGCATATCTACAGCAAAGGGAGTTTAACAAATGGATTACTAAAAACAAAGAGCAAACTGCAGACCAGGAAGCAGATTCCCTGATTCCCAATCCTCTTCACAAAGCATAAACCAAAAGGGGCAAGACAGAAGCACTTATCTTGGAAAGATCACTGAAATTAACAGTACTTTAAGGGAATCAAGGAATATATTACTGTCATATGTACTTTCAGCCACTGTATGACAAAACCTAGTGCAGGTAACAAAAAAAAATTAATTTTGCATAAAAGGAAGGCTCAGCATTGTGTATTGTTTTGTTTTATTTTTAATAACTACTCTTACAAGGCACACAGAGCAAGGACACAAATCTGTGTTTATATATATACCCTAAATCATTCTAATGGATTCAAAGATTTTCACTTTTCCTTTCAAAGCAGGCAAGAGTTAACTTCTGTAAGTGCCTTTGAAGTTTTGCAGCTGTTAAAAGAAAGAACTCCACAATTAAATACAAAAATAAAAAGTCACTGGGTATTTGTTGGCCCGTGGAAAAGGTTGATAGGATCAATAATTATGCATCTGGTGAACTATCCTGAAATATGCAGCAATGAAGTTCAGAATATGAATAATTACTTATTTTCTTCTAAACTTACTACAGAGATGAAACAAACTTTGTTTCCTCATCACCATCAAATTCTTAACAGGAACTTTCTGCAATTAAAAATCTTATTCATCAGACTAGGACTTGGTCTTGTTGAGCTTTTGGGGGGGAGGGTTTTGCCTTTTTCTGCTGTTTCTGTACAGATATCAAGTACAATAAAAAGCTATAATACAATAAACTATTCCATTCAAACTATTTGTTTTGTAAAAGAACGTTTCACACACAACTGTTGAACATATAAGATACTGAAGTGTCTAACAATAATAAACAAGACTTTTTCTGTTTAGGTAGAAGCAATGAAATGTGAGGTAGCAGTTAATAGGAAAATAGCATGTAGAAAACCAATAACTTGTTTAAGACAAGCAACATTATTTCTTAGTAATAAAAGTTCAGTTTCAACTGAACATAAAAGAATGGGCAAATACAGTAGAAGAAATTATGATATCCTGTACTACTGTCAAATACTTTAAAAATACTTTACTTATAAGATCTTACTCCTCTGAGCATGTTAGAGGCTTTTCATTTTCAAAACCATCTCAAAAATCCAAAATTTTCACAAACATGTGTCTCTCTGATTTTTATTGCTTCACCTCCAGGACACTTGTTTGTTGGTTTCATGATTTCTTGTAGGGGTGGGGTTTTTTTGCTGTAGCTGTTGTTTTACTTAAAATGTACTTTCTATATACCAATTAAGATTTTAACAATTATTTCAATAAAGATGCTGGTATAGACTAATTTTATCTCTCTAATTTCTTAAAAAAAAAGATTAAATAAATCAATACTGGTTTCTGGCTATTTTCTCTATTTTGATCCATCTAGAAATTAATATTCAATATTACAGCACATTTTCAAATCAAAAGCATTATCCCTGGTAAGTGTTAAAGAAAAAAGAAGTACATAAAGTCTATAAAACACTTTGCTAGCATTAAAACAGCAGCACCACAAGAACCCTGTACTCAACAGTAACAAATTAACTGTACTTGAAGCAGCAGGTAGAGAATCAAAAGCTATTTTAGGGGTTCCTTCATCTGAATTTGGGCAATTCTAAACAGTAAGCAACAATGTCTTAATTCACCAGCACAAAATGACTGCTGAGACAAAACCAGCCATGCAGAAAGCATTCAATCAAACAAAAGGTGCCGCTGACCATGACTGTTCTCACTCTTAGCTGCTAACTAAAATCAAGGCAATTTAATTATCATGAGTTATGTGCCACAAACTTTATTTTAACACTGAGAAAGACTGCTACAGCAACGTCGGTACAGGATGCATTCCTGCAAAAACTAAAAGGCGATGTTAAAATCAATACAATTTAATACGGTTTTATGCAAGACCCAGTCATATACATTCACCATTTTTCCTAGCCAGGCCATAAGTGAGGTTAACTCAATAACCTACGTATGTAGAGGCTCTCAGACATTGCATACAAGACCAAATCACACTGAAATTTGTGAATGTTTATGATTAAGAAATAATAGAGTTTAAAATCTCTACCTTCCCTGTGAGGGTGCTGAGGCACTGGCACAGGTTCCCCAGAGAAGCTGTGGATGCCCCATCCCTGAAAGTGTTCAAGGCCAGGCTGGATGGGGTCCTGAGCAACCTGGTCTGGTGGAAGGCGTCCCATGGCAGGGTGGTGGAACTGGGTGATCTTTAAGGTCCCTTCTAACCCAAACTATTCTGAGATTCTGTGATCTATATAATAAAAATATACTAGGATTGGGAAAAAAAAAAAAAAGGCACTAGTTAAAGTGCCTGGGATATGAATTCAACATGGTGCCATTGTGAGCAAAACTAAGCCTGCAGCTCTGTATACAACTAAGAGAAAATTACAAGTTGGGAAATAAAAACGGAGGAGCATCAGGCTTTACCCAAGCAAAAAATTAAGGGAGTATGAAAATGGTTTTAAATTAAGACTGAAGGGTAGGTAACAAGTGCAAAAGACCACAAAGATGAAGGTGATTCACCTTGCAGCAGTAAAACTCAGAGACTACTTTCAAATGAAGGATGACATAGAAATTAATCCATTTTTTCACAGAAGAGAACAAAACAATTTTTTAGGTTTGTTTTTGGTAGTTGCTTTTTAAAAAATAAACCCAACTACTACTACAGTGGTGCAAGAAGCCTAATAAAATGGCAGAGTAGAGTTGGAATGTCTGGCTGTAAAAAAGAATTACTGACATTCATGCATTCAAATGAGCTTCTGATACACATTGTTGTAGTGTAAGTGGATCACTACCACTACCAAAGTATTGAGGACAAAGTAGGATGTATTATTTTAAAAATTAAGGTATTTTAGAAGCAGCTTAGGTCAAATTTGATCAACAGGCTATTTTAACAAGTAGCAAAATTCCTGAGGAATTGAAATACAGTGCAAAGAAAAGTACAGTGTAAGGACTACACACAAGGAACAACCTGACCACAGGCGTAGGAATGACTGTGGCTCATTGGAGGGGATAAAAGAGGTTACAGAGATAAAAACAATCTATTGTAGGCTTTAATTAGCCTTCTGCAGAGTGGTTAAATGTCAGGTCAGGGCTGAATGTCAAAATTAAGTGTTTAGACACCATTACTGACTGTTTCACCCAGCAAGCAGAGGGAAGCCACATGAGGAGAAACAGTTCTTGACTTTATCAGAAGTAAAACACAGGACCCTTTTCAAAGTGACCTTATTTGGGAGTTACTCTGTAATCATGATTAAAATACTACTCAAAAGCCCTCTTAGAAGAGCGATAAAGAGCCAAATGTTTGTGTTTCACTTCAACAATACAAACTATATAAAGATAAAAAGCATCTTTAACAAAACAAACCACAAAAGGACTAAAAGAGTTCCAAGACAAGTTAAATCCTTGAAAGCAGCATGAAGGCTATTTAAAAGCATCATATTTGATGCTGAACATCAAAAGAGGGTTTAGAAACTGAGAAGGAAAAATCTAGCACAGCTAAATAGCAGTGAAATGAACTTTCAGTAGAAGAAAACATCTTCATAAAAGTTTTGTAAAACGAGGAAAGCAAAAGAAGATATAAATTGTGTCAAATTTAATGTAAAAATACAGTGAGGCAGGTCATAAAGGGTAATTTTATCAACTTAAAAAATAAAAAGCAGAATGCAGCAACATTTTAAAAAATCTCAGCAGTAACAGGCCTGCCCAAGAGCCTGTGCAATGAAAAATAGTCAGCATAGGAAAAAGACCCTTCAAAAAAGGTGAGCCCATAGCAAAATAAGTTTTTCAATTTGCTGTCATTTTATAATGGTTTGGAGAGGTTTTCTGTGAAAGATCTCTCAGTAACAGCAAACACTTTAAAGACAGCATCAAAACAAGGCTAGGAACTGCACTCCTCAGAAACAAAACCTTAGAGCTAAAACAGACAGACCTATAAAAGAGATGGTCCTATAATACAAGGACCTACTGAAAAACAGAAAATATCCATACTGGGCTTACATCTTTGGATATCGTTCCTCTGCTGAAACAATAATAATCATAATTATCATCCTTAAAAGGTACAGAAATAATGAAGATCAACAATACAGCACATACATGAGCATACAGTTCCATACATGACTTCCAACACAGTTCCATACATGAGCAGTTAAGTAAGTTAATGTTTGGTTGGTTAGTTTTGGGGTTTTTTTGGTTTTGGTTTTGGTTTTTTGTTGTGGTGGGTTTTTTGTTTTGTTTTGTTTTGAGGTTTTTTGTTTGTTTGTTTGTTGGGTTGGGTTTTTTGTTTGTTTTGGGGGGTTTTTTTGTTTTGTTTTTTTTTCTTCCTGGAAGGATGTAACTGAAGACTGGAGAAAAGGCAAACTGTAAAATTAAGAACTGCAAAACCAGCTGTCATGAAGGACATGACCCCTCTGAAACTACTGCCTGCCTTGCAGCTGATCTCTCCCTGCTGCTGCAACTCCAGGTTGGGTACACATCCACTTGGTGTCCAGAATTCTTAGAAGTTGACCCAGGAGCACCAAGTTGATAGAGACTGGCTGGGGCTCAGCAAAGCCCATAAGAAGGTCTAAGTCCATATTCTGGACAAGTATCACTGTGTGCTTGCCCTGTTCTTACACTTCCCTATCTAAACACCCACTATATGCTGTTAGGCACATGAAATGTCAGGAGTGAAACAAAATTAAGATCCAAATAATTCAATACTTTCTGACATTATATTTTGCACATCACAATAAGAACACTGCATAACATAGACTTTAACACAGCTCAGTTTTTCCATGTCCCAGCATTCCAACAGCATCCTTCCCATGTCTGGGGTCCTAGAGGTGGGCACAGCACTGCAGGTGGGATCTCACCAGGGCAGAGCAGAGGGGCAGAATCCCCTCCCTCCACCTGGATGCAGCCCAGGACATGTTTGGTTTCTGGGCTGCCAGAGCACATTGCTGGGTCACATCCAGCTTCTCACCCATCAACACCCCAAGTCCTCGTCAGGGCTGCTCCAGCCCATTCCCTGCCCAGTCTGTGTTTGTGCTCGGGATTGCCCCAACCCAGGTGCAGGACCTGGAATTTGGCTTCGCTGAGCTCCACAAGTTTGACCCAGGCCCAGCTCTGGCACTCTCACCTACACCAAACACATTGTATTTAACCAGTCTGATACTGTATTTGTGAAAAGAAACTTGCATTTGAAACTGCTGGAGCTTAACTGATGATGGCAAATAAAAGCACATGTATTTTTCTGTTTTGTGCACACCATCTTCACAAATGCTCCTGGAAAAAAAGTTAAATAAAGTTATTTAAAAGAAGACAACTGTCTCCACATATTTATGTTAGCTAAAATCTATAAAATTCATAGGTTGGCTATAACATGGATTTAATAGGATATTCAAATAACTAGGAAATTATTTTAATTTTAGGATAATCACTTTATCAAACACAGAAATAGGATAGCTTTTCTATCATTAAGGAAAAAATAAAAAAGCCATAGTAGATATGTTTATAGCAAGACATTTTTATTTTCACATTCTAATATCTCCCTCATGTGGCTAAACACAAGACTGCTTAAGGTTCTACTGAAATACACTAATGCACAATACCAAAATGTGTAAGGTGCACTACCAGATACCAAAACCACTCAGAACCCCTCAAAGCAGAAGCACAAACTATGTAATCAGTCATCAGCTTCAGGATGCACTGTATAAAACACTCTGAACCTGATTTTTGGAAGCAGCCATAATGAAAATGCATCTGAGGTCAGGTACACCTCAGCAGCAGCAATATCAAAAATACTGAACCCTCACAACAGTTCTGGGTTCAACCACACTCAGAACACTTTTTATTAAGACAAATGTGTTTGAATAAATGTGAATTTATTAGCAGCACTAGTAGTAAGAGAATTATTTCTCACTGAAAATTGGATCCCAGAATACACAGCAGTCTTGCAATGTTTTAACAACAGTCCATAAGTAACACAGCACCTGTTAGCTATCCTGCTACTCTTATTCTCCTGATAGTGCAATTCTCCTTGGCATAAAATCCCATTTCACAGAATAGACAGGATCTGAAGGGACCTCTGGGTATCATCTAGTCCAACCCTCCTACTAAAGCTGGATCACCTAGAGCAGGTGACACAGGAATGCATCCAGGTGGGTTTTTAATGTCTCCAGAAGAAGAGACTCCACAACCTCCCTGAGCAGCTCGTTCCAGAGCCATCCTCAGCATAAAGAGGTTCTTCTTCATGTTGCAGGTGAACTTTCTGAGTTTTGGAGTATGGCTACTACCCCTTAGTGGGGGTTTGAGTTGTAGACTATCCATCAATACTTTGTAGGACAGGTAGAAATAATTCAGGATTCTAAAAATTAAGAAGTCAGCTTGGGGGATGACAACCAGAAGCCATATTTGAGTATATAGGGTAATTAACAGGCATTAAATTATTGCGACATCACTTCACAAACTTGTACTGCAACAGCATGTAGGGAGTGTAAAGGCAGAAATCACATACACAGCACTCCTAAGGCTGCTGCCTCTGCGTAACTTTATACACTGCTCGAATGAAAGCCAGGCCAATACAAGGCACATCAAGGCCTGACATGATAGTGCAGTAGAAACATCTTTAACACATCTTAAACATCTGCCTTCTGCAGCTGAACTGTGGGGACTTGGAGATGTTAACCCTATTTAGAGCTGCTGCTATGGGAGCTCATGAGCGTTTCAAACCGAGGTGAGCACAGAATCATGGAATCAGAGGATGGAAAAGTTGGAACAGACCTCAAAGATCATCCAGTCCCAACTTCCCTGCCATGGCCAGAGACACCTGCCACTAGATTAGGTTGCTCAAGGCTTTATCCAGCCCGGCTTTGAACACTGCTGGGCTTGAGACAGGCACAACTTTCCTTATCAACATGTTCCAGTGTCTCACCACCCTCACAGTAAAGAATTTCTTCCTAATATCCAGACTAAACCCCTCTTTCAGTTCGTACCCATTACTCCCTGTCCTATCACTGCAGTTCCTGACGAAGAGTCCCCCTCTGGCTTCCCTGCAGACCCTCTTCACATCCTGTAAGGTTGCTATGGGGTCTCCATGCTTCAGTTCGGCACCAGCAGCAGCTCCAGCTGCTCGTTCCAGCTGTTCCCGACCCGCTGCTAAGCGGCAGCCTCAGGACGGGCCGCCTGAGCACAGCAGGACTCCCAGGCTCGAGCTGTCTAAGTTCTCCGACGGCTTCCGGAGGCCCCCAGACCCCGGCAGCGCCGGGCGATGGGTGCAGGGACGGCCGCCACTGTGGGAACTATTTGTCGTGCGGAAGGAGCGAACCACAGGTCCGCCGGAACTACTTCCCCCGCCCGCCGCGGGGGGATCCGTGCGCGCTCCCCCGCCCGCCCGGCCCGGCCCCGCTCACCTGCAGCCGCCGCCTCCATCGCCGCTGGGGCTCCNTGAGGCACCGCCCGCGGGCTGAGGGAGCGGCGGGAGGAGAATGAGGGAACGCCGCGACCGGAGACACCCAGGGCAGCCGCGACACCCCGCTGTCATCTCTCCGTGCCTCTCTGAGCACCCGCTGCCCGCTCCAGGACCCCGGGAGACCGGGGCTGCACAGTTCAGGGTGACACAGCCCCGGGATGCCAAACGCGTTTTAATTCACCACCTTTGTGTAAAGTGTGTTTTAATGAGCCTGGTACTTTAGCACTTTCATACGAGGTAGTCATAGAATGGACTGGGTGGAAGGGACCTTAAAGACTATCTCGTTCCAACCCCTTCGCCATGGGCAGTGAGACCTTTCACTAAACCTGGATGTTCCAAGACCCATCCTCCCGGGCCTTGAACACTTCCAGGAATGGGACATACACAGTTTCCCTGTAAATCTTGAGTCTGATTGACTCAAGAACCTGCAGAGTCTTGCCGCCCTCACAGTAAAGGATTTCCTCCTAATTTAAACCTACCCTCTGAGGTAAGAGCTGAGGTCATGGGGAGCCAGGGTGTGTGTCCCTGTGGTACCACCACAGGTAACCCTGGCAGAACTATCTGAACAAACACACTTCGTGCTTATGGGCGTGAGAAGGTAAGTGTGGGGAAGCAGGGTCATTTGTGTGTGAAAGTCACCTTTCCTTGCTAGTGTCACAACTTCCACCAGCCTTACACGGAGCTCTGCTCCATCAGTCCCTGCAGGTGCAGGAAGGGTTGGTGAGGGCCAGGCTGGGCCTTTGCCTCCTGCAGACAGACTGGGCAGCTGTACTTCACCAGTGTTCACCCCATCAATGCTCCTCTTACTCAGAATGGCCTAGATAAGACAACTCTTATGAAAATACATTCTTTAGAATTTACGTTAGAGACCCAAGTAGAAGGCAGAAGGGGAAGACCAGACCTTTCCAGAGGCTGGGCTTGCTTCTCTGCAAAATTTTTGTCTCCTCTGACCAGGTGCAAATAACAGAGCAATATTATAGCAGAGTCATCACTGGCTGTTCTGACCTCATGAAAAGAAACATCGGGAACTTGTCTTTAGCTTGCTTCCTTCACTTGCCCTCTTCACCTTCTAGACTCCTTGTGCCCATTTCTGCTCCTCTTCCTACCCACTGCACATATCTTCTGGAGAACTTTTCATACTTCTAGGAGCAATAAAGGTGAAAGCATACTTGTGCTCAGGCACACACTGCCCATGAAAGGAAGGAACTATGCTCTTTTTTTGGATGTGAATAATATTCATCCTTACCTTGGCATTGAAAGAACATTCTCTGGTCCTTGAGTCACTGAGCCTCACTACAGCAAGTGGGGTGGATTGTCCTGCCAAGAAAAGCACTTGTCTTCACACAGAACCACTGGTTGAGCATCCACATGCCACATGGCTTACTTTTTACATACATGTATTGCATACAATTCTGCTTTGCACAATCATAAGCTCTTTTAAAAGGCTACATTAATAAAGGCTTGTTCTTTACCTAAGACAACGAATCAGAGTTGGAATTGCTGAGATTTGCTGCCTGGCCTAGTCAAAGTGTTTCGGGCGTCTGTCTGTTGGATGTCAGAAAAGAAAGAGAAGCTATCACTGTTGGGGTGCCTGGCCAGGTCACAGAGCCTCATGAAGCAAAGTTTTTGCAGCTCTGAATCAACGGTTTCACAGCTTAAACAAAAATACTTTCAAGTTCCTCAAAGTGACATCATATTAAAAGCCACATAACTCGTCACCAGCAGAGTTCAGCTGCACCACACAACACAGATCCAGGCACTGGGATCACCAACATCAATTGGGAGGCCCTCTCAACATAGAGTGGTGATTCCTGGGGCTGTCCTGTGCAGGACCTGGGCTTTAATGATCCTTGATGGTCCCTTCCAACTCAAGATATTCTGTGATTCTCTGAACAGATCCCATCTCAAGGGGGAGCCTGATCCCAGTCTGTTCATCTCATTCTGTTACAGCTTTCTTATTGACAAAACTCAAGGCCCACATCACCCATGCTTTCCCTGTTCTTCCTGCACATCCCCTTGTCTGACCTCTTGTTGTTTTTCAGGTTCCAGTCCCAGTTTTCATTCTTTCATTCAGGAATATCTTTCCTGTTTTTCTCAAGTGATCTTTCCAGATGCTTTCTGTACCTACTCTCTCACCCCTGACGTCTCTCTAGCCACTTGCAGATAAGCTCCTGCACACACAAGTGTTTATCAAATACAGCTCCCACTTCTTTCTCTTCAGCCCACTGAGTAGCTCCTTCTCATAGCCTCCATGGCTGCCTGGTATGAGTTCACTTCTGAACCAACTCTTGAATAATAATAATCATCATCGTCATCTCTACTGAGTGCTAGAGAGTGCAGAGTTCAAATACAGAGTAAGGTCAGTATTGCACAGGTCTTCAGCCTGCATCTGGAGCAGGAATCCATTAACAGAGTATGGATGCCCTTATTGAGGGCACAGCAGATGTTGGCTGCTTTTCCCAGTTACATGGTTTGGCTTTATTCACAAATAGGAGAAGCACTTCACTGAAGTACATTCCCAAGTGTGAAACAAGAGTCCAGCTCACTTGGCTATTCCATACGAGCAGCCCCATGGAATTAAGGTGGCAAAATCAATCAAAAGTTAGAATTAGTATTGCTTTTTACAGCTTTCATTTCCATTTCCATAAGCTATTTCTGGGAATCTTTTACATCCCACAGTCATACACTGCATTTGTTCAGAATCTCTGACTCATTCAGCGTTGCTGACGTACCTGACCTAGATATGAATGAGGGTTACACAGCACAGGGGCTCATCTGTAACACAAGACTCTGCCTCGTTTGTTACAGAAACTGGAAAATGTTGAGAAGTAAACATGAGGCTTTATGAAGGGAAATAGAAACAGATTTTTCTCACAGAGTTAATTTATAATATAAAACAACATTCATTAATTGCATCTTCCTCCTTTCCTGCCTTCTTGCTGTGGCATTTGCAATGTGCTTTGAAAAGATTTATGTATTTCTATAGTTGCAAATTTTAGCATCTGTGCTTACATGTGATAGTTACTTTTAAACCCCCTTATCCTAGATGTCTTATATTGAAAATATCCAGTTAGGGAAGCTTAACCCTAAACTTCAGTGCATCACTCTCCTTTTTTTTTTTTTTTCCCATGAGTATTTTGAGAAAATAAAGTCATTTCTGTTGAAATAGCAAATCAATGAATGTCCCATAAGCACCCAAAACAAAATGAGGCAAAGCTCTGTAGAGGGAAGACACAATAATTGCCTAAATGAGGCAGTTGTCTGGTGAGAGGAAGCAGTAAATTATGTGATTGTGACCTCAGGATCTGCAACAAAAAATACCAACAGAGGACAAAAGCAGATATATGGAGACAGCCTTGATTTAGACACTTAATGACCTTTCAGTCCTTGAACTTCCACCCTGATTTTTATTATAATACCAATATTTTAAAACAAAAATGCTTTTAACATTTTATGAAGTAGCATGCAGAAAGCATTCTAACAGGAGAGCAGAACTCATAACAAGCTAAATATTGTAAGAAACAGTGTAAAATAAAAGACCTTCAACTTTGTATGCACTTGCTGTAGAATGCAAAGAAGCCCAAAACATCTGTCTGGGTTTTTTATTAATTATACAGTACACATACACTCTACTGCATTTGAGTTTCCTGTACTTTGTTGCAAACAATTCCCTAGGCAGCTTGTTTCAATGCCTGACAACCTTTTCTGTGAATAACCAATAAAATCTAACTTAAACTTTCCCTGGTGCAACTTGATGCCTTTACCTCTTGTCATTTGTTACTTGGGAGAAGAGGCCAACTCTCATCTGGATACACCCCCCTTCCAGGTAGCTGTAGAGCTATTAAGTGCCCCCAAGCCTCCTTTTCTCTGGGCTGAATGCCCCCAGCTCCCTCTGCTGCTCCTCATCAGACTTGTGCTCCAGATCCTTCCCCAGCTCCACTGCTTTTATGTGGGCACGCTCCTGCCAATCTCCTCAATCTCTTTCTTGCAGTGAGGGACCCAGAACTGGACACAGCACTTGTGGTGTGTCCTCACCAGTGCCAATACAGAGGGACAGTCACCACCCTGGTCCGGTCCTGCTGGCCACACTATTGCTGACACAGAAGGCCAGGAACCCCTTGGCCTCCTTGCCCACATGGGCACAGCCAGCTCGTGTTCGGCCGCCGCTGGCCAGCAGCCCCAGGGCCTTTCCCTCTGAGCAGCTTTCCTGACACTCTGCCCCAGCCTGGACCACTGCAGGGCCTTACTGGGGCACGAGGGCAGGACCCATCACTTGGCCTTATTGAACTGCATACAGTTGGTCTGGGTCCATCAATCCTGCCTGTCCGCATCCCTCTGCAGAACATTCCTACCCTCCAGCAGACCAACATTCCCTCTCAATTTGGTGCTGTCTGCAAACTTAATGAAGGTACATTCAATCCCCTCATCCAAGTCATCAGTAAAGATCTTAATCCAGGGCTGGACCAAGAACTGAGCATTGGGAAATGCCACTGGTGACCGGTCATGAACTGGATGTGTCACAATTCACCACCACTCTCTGGGCTCAGCCATTAAGCCAGTTTTTAACCCAGCAAAGAGTGCACCTTCCCAATTTTCTCCAGGAGAATGCTGTGAGAAGAGGTGTCAAAGGCTTTGCTAAAGTCCAGGAAGCCAACATCCTGAGCCTTTCCCTCACACACTACATCATCACCTGGTCATAGAAGGTCAGGTTGGTCAAGCAGGACCTGCCTTTCATGACCCCATGCTGGCTGGGGCTTGTTCTGTATGTGGTGACATTCACAGTGATTTGCACCATGACTTCCCCTGGCACCATGGTCAGGCTGTAGTTGCCCACATCCTTCCAGCTCTTCATGTAGGTGGGTGTTGGATTTGACAACCTCAAATCATCTGGAACCTCCCCAGTTATCCAGGGCTGCTGGTAACAATGGAGAGTGGCAGGATGAGCTCTTCCACCACTCCGTCACTACCCTGGGGTGGATCCCATCCGGCCCCATGGACGTGTTGCATTATTTCTAAAAAAAAAGGAACCTTTGTTTAGTGAGAGCAAAGACTAAACTTTGTAAAGTAATTAAGCAGTTCTTCCTGGGTTTTGTAAACTGTTTTTCCACTAAGGAAAAACTTGAGCCATATTTACAGCTGTGGAGGTAATCAACAGTATCCATTTAATACAGATTCTGGGGGAGGACACAGAAGACAGCATTCTCAAAAGTTACACAGCTTTAAGAGAATTTTTAAAAGTTAATTAGGACATATATTTTTTAACACATTTTAATATTCTCATTGATTTCAAAGGGAAAACAATTTGAGCTTATGCTCTGCACTTTTGGAAGATCTACTTGAAAATGCAAAGATGAACGCTCAGAAATTATAGAAGGTTGTTTGGCAACCAGCCTTATGCTTAAGGAAGAAAAGTTGCCATTGCCTTCCTGTAAATGCTACATTATTTCTTTTCCACATTATCTGTCTGCAGCAACTGTATCTGCTTGTTATTTTTATCTGCCATGTTTAATGTTGAGTTCTTGTTTAGGACTGCATAATTGCTGTTTTCTTGTTACAGAACATTACCTTTATGCTTCCAGTAACAACTTTATAATGAAAATGCTAATAAAAATGGGGCAGTGCAAACGACACAGTTACAAATCTCTCCAGAGCTTAGTATGAGGCTTATCATAATTCTTGACATCTCAGGATTGTATAGTCTACTGATACTGATTACACTGCATAGCTAATTTAAAAATTATCTCCTGCAGGCCTGAGAGAAAGGCAACAATTATAAATAACTTCAGAAAAATATATACATACTGAAAATGCTTCTAATAAACATTCTGGTTTTCTCAGTGTAGCAATATAGTCACTGCAGGAGTCAGAAATACCCTGTATTAATCACATTTCTGCTTGCAGGTTTATACTGTTTAATCCTATTACAACTGTACAGCATGTTTTTCCTTTGGTAGGTGATGTCAGACTAGCTGGAGACAGCAGCACAGGCTGTGCAGGTTTAAATGGCAGTTTTCCTTGTTTTGTTAAGTATTTTTGGATTGGGGGTTGTTTTCTTATACAGGAACCTATAAGACAAGAAATTATATTAAAAAATGAAAGTTAAGAAATGCTATTATGTGCTGTTTCTTCAGCCTAGTACATAATGAACACTGTGCAGCTGGACTGAGATACAAATGCATGTGAGAAAGCAAAATTTGCCTTAAGCTTTTCAAAATGTAGCACTGTCAAAACAAAAGATTATTTATATTTATGATTATGTATAAAAAATACAGCATGATATCTAAACAGCACATTGATTTCATTCTCTTCATCTTTACTGTAATTCAGGGCAAGAGGAAATATATATACACAGCAAATAAAAAAGGTAAATTCATGGTACAAGTAGCATGTTCTCCACACCACTAAGTGGTACTGGAAAAGGCACAAAGAGAAGTGTAGAAGATAGACATCTTTGTTATCATATTCCTGCTGGGAAAGTTGCCACTGCTCTCATGGAACAGGGAGCTATTTATAGGATAGTGGAACAGAGAGGAAAAACAGCACCAATCATGCTGGGTTTGATTTATTAACTCTACAGGAGGAATTTGACAACCATGATATGCCCAAATGATACAAATCTGACAGTTCTTCCATGATTTGTAAGATGGTAATTTGATTAGACATTGCATCATATGTTTGACTTCAGCAGATTGCTGTACAATTCTCAATCCTAATCAGTTTTCTGCAAGATTACCATGTCCTTCATACCTTAAGTTCCCTCCCAGGAAAATGAAAACGACCACCACTACCTACTGACATAGTTTGCCTGGACTTATGGAAAGCATTTGAGACTGTCCCACACAACATCCTTGTCTCCAAATTGGAGAGACATGGATTGAATGGATGGAGGGATAGATGGATTGGATAAAAACAGGAGGCTTAGAACTAGATGACCTTTAAGGTCCCTTCCAACCCAAACTCTTCTGTGATACCATGATCTAGGCTTGTCTGCCTTATAGCTTCCAGAGGGCTCCAGAAGCATCCAGAATTCCTCAGTGACTGTTGGAGGAGGTTGATGGGACCACTGTGACCATACAAACAAGCCTCTAAAGGAGCACATTCCTACTTATGAAAAAAACCTAAGGGATCTGTGTCATATCAATACCAATGATTTCCTCATTAGTCTTTTCATCTTCCACAATTATTACAGCCTGATACTTCCCTCTTTGACATAATAAATAGTGATGATAGAAGGATAATCCATTAACAAGGAAAAGCTGTAAATGCATCCTGTTTCAGAGTAATATTGCTTGGCTGACAAAAAGTCCAGTCATCACCTGTTCATTCTGTGCTCCTTACAAGGAGGAAAACACATGCACTGCACAGTGGTTGTGGGTATTTTAAACAACCCCTCCTTCCCCTCTCTCTTACAGAGGAATTTTGAAAGTAGTATAGAGATTACACCACAAAATGTTTTAAGGAACATTTACAGTTTTGCAGTTTTCCTAAAAATCACTAATACTGCTCATCTTTTGAATACTCCAGCTACTGAAATGTGATGACAACAACACTGAGTTGTATAGTCTACAGGCAGTCTGTGTAAGAGAAGGTGGCTTCATTTCTCTAAATACCATTTACTAGGGCTGACAGAGGCTCCAGTTATACTCCTTAATTGGAATAAGCTGTTTGAATTTCTTTTTTTTTATTACTCTTCCAGTGTAAGCTTGCATCTTTGGGTTTCATTGGGCAGTATCTCAAACCCAAGCAGCTCTGTATTCTGTCTGGCATTGTTCTCTTGGCCATGCTACAAGGTTTTTCCTCATTCAAGAACAATTCATTATTCCTTTTCCTTTCCTCCTTGATAAAAATATGTTGAGTGTGCTTAATTTGTAACTCTGCTGCTCTAATAAGATAATTGTTCAAATTGGAGGGTAAAAGCAAATAAATTTTGTAGCTTGCACACCTGAATACTCTCTCTATTTTTGGAGCTTTCTTCAGTCATTTTCTGTGTTAACAATTAGTGAAAGTTTAAGCATTAAAGGTTTAGGCAGAGTTCTTTCTGCTTCACTTCTCTTTCTCTGGAAGAACAGCACGGTTGCATAACATGTGAAGTGCAGTCCCTAAAAACCATCTGCTCAGTCTCCTTTTGTTAGTACACCAAGGCAAGGGTTTGGGTTTGGTTATTTTTGTAACACAGACACCACTACTTAAACATCCAATAAAACTACATGAGTTCTGGGTTTATGTTCATACAAGGAAACTCTGCTGAGAAATTACTCATCCCTGTCATAGCTCAACTGTCAATTTTGCAAAACTCCGTTATGATTAAATCCATGTATGTATTGTGGACACTTCACGTGCTTTATGACTGTTTACATTTGCTCATATTTATTATCTCATAATATATTCTGAACCATAACTGAAGCCTGATTATAATCTCATTCATATTAATGAAAGCCAGGAAAAAACACCCTTAGAAATCAGTGAAGTCATTCAGATGTTATGGAATTTAACAGAGTCAGAATCTGGCCTTGAGTCACAACAATTTTAGATGATTACATGGTCCCACATCAGCAGCACTACCCTGCCATAAAAATAACCATCAAATCTAATTAACAGATGTGAGCTGCCACTGAGATCAAGCCCTTGGAAGTTATTACTTTAGTGTGACCTTACTTACCTATTTTTCTAGCAGAAATGTTGCAGCTCAAACAAAAATTCAGGGAAGTTGGATATTCTAGGATTACCCGGTATCCCATCTGGACACACTGGAAGACATCCAGCCAAGGACCAGCAGAACCTTCACATCCCTTGTGGTTCCCATGCACGCAGCCCATGTCTGCAAGAGCTCCAGAACTGGAGCTGCCAGGGAGTGGTCAGAGCCTGGCACAGTACAATCCTCTACATGGTCACTGTCACACAGCAGCACACACGGATGTTGAATTAAAACGGCATCTACAGCAAAAAGGATTTTTGATGGAAAGAATTGCAGCCCTCATCCTGCATCCCACAATATTAACTACTGCATTATCAGTTGAAGCATTAATAAGCAAACATTCTTAGCAGAATTTCCCTGTGGAAAACTTCACTAGATCTTCATTGTTCTTATATATATATATATATATATATGTATATATATATATGGTTTTTATGGTACAATATCTTAAATCTGCACTTTAAGCAGTCTAAATAAATAGAAAAAACATTTTTAAGATGACCATCTGTATGGAAATTATTTCTGATTGTTCAACATGCAATTGTTTTTTCTAGTATTAATAATAATAATAAAAAAGAAAAACAGTATCAAAATGTTTACTCTTACCATAAAACACCATCCAAGATGATTTAAATATTTATTTTCTGTTACTAATCATATGAAATGGCTAAAGTTTCAATTTCCTGAATTCACTGATTCCAAATAGGAAAAACTTTATGCTATGATGCTTCTTGGTACACTAAACTGATAGGTGTTTTGTAGGCTTTTGAGGTGCAAATATCCCAGATTTCTCCTTTCTGAACTTGAGTTTTTGCTATATAAACAACAGATAGAAGAGATTCCTCACAACTTCTTAACTCACTAAGTTTTCTAATGTGAGGATGCCTGAGCTAAACACAGATATAAATACATTTACTAGTGGGAGATGTAACATCCCATTCAGATTCCTGCAGAACAGAACCAACATACACACTAGTGCCTCTAATCTGAAAACTCTACTAAATTATCTTCCCTCTCCTTTGTCCGTCAAAGATTCCATCTTTTGATAAGATCGAGTTTGCTTCTTGCTTTCCTGCCTCTATCCTACAACACCAGCTTTTTTCTAAGACTCATTTAAGCAGGAAGGGGTCGGGGTTATTTCTTTGTTTCACAGCAGAAGCCAGATTTCATTAACACTTCTCTGAAAGTACAAAGTTTGTGTCTCCAGCTGACAGAGACAGACCAGTGTCAACCCCTTGGTGTGGCACGCATCCAAGAAGTGCCTCTGCCTGGAGAACCAGAGTAGCTGTGACAGTGGAAATCCTGGGTGTGTTATGTCTCCATTACAGGCAGGAAGCAGCCCACAGCAACTATGGCAGGCAGTTCATAGGATGAACTATTAGTGAAACATCACACAGAGTTAAAAGCTTCTGTGGACTGTCATCACTGGAGGACTGCAATCCTGATTAGAGATTTGCTATCTTATAAATTGCTTAGAATAAGTGTGAAACATCTCCAGAACATGATTAACAGATCTTATTTTCCACTAGATGGTAGTTAGTCAATTCAACTTATTTAGTAATATGTGGGGAGATGTGTTTATTAAAAAAAAATGCATTAAGCTATGTACTTAATGTATATGCTTTCAGCATGTTTTCCATAGCCTTAAGTAAACAAAGCTCAGTTCACAAAGCATCTTTCATCCCTGCCACTTCCCTTTTTCCTGTCAGACAAAGATAAGACTTGTGTGAAGCTTGGAAAAATAATTTTTCACTTTATTAAAATGGCAGATTTTTCAGATAAAGCCATATTGTTTACAGGAAATGATCTCCCTGCTGAGACAGTGATGTTATCAGACAACAAACAATTCTGACTGACATAAACTGCATTTCCTTCATTCCGCTTCCAGGGCCCATGTACTGTTCCATGGATCAGGCTTTCCTTGGCTGCAAAGGTGGACAAGTGAGGGATCTGCTGTTCCTTAACAGAAAGAGAAAACCAAATGCTAGAGGTAAGACCCTCACTACTCATACTCACCGACTATAAAGTCATGTTTTAAGTTTGTTTCAAGCAGTTTTAACTTTGTCTGTAGTCTCCCCAGACACAGAACCTCTATAAAACATGAATTAAGCTGGTCAGAGCTGGCATAGCTGGTTAAAAGAAGTGAGCGGAATTTTGCAAGAGTCTTAGTGAACACAACAAACAAGCAAAGCAAGTATCAATGAACAGATATTGAAATACTTGTATTTTTAGCAGAAGACAAGCCCAGGAAGAATCAAACATATGAATAAGTGTGTATTTTCAAAACCACTGTGAAAAAATCCACATTAACTATGTCTCTGTGTTTTTCTAGAGAAATCTAATTTTTGACTGTTAAGTGACTTATCATTGATGTCATATCTATAAAAAACTTCCAGACAATCTTATAAATCATTCACACTCTATCTTTGCCCAAGATATTTATCCCATTTTGGTTTAGGCCACAACTGGCGCCATGGGATTATCACTGTTTATCTAAAAAGCACCAACAGAATGGAAGAAAAAAGTGAACTACACTATTTAAAACAGTTTCAAATTCTGCAGGGTTATTTTATGCTTGGAATCCGCAAACATATATTCTAGAAGTTTAGTTTTAGTTTAGCACAAGCCAGAATGCCTAACATTACCTCAACGAGGAGGAACAGTACCAAAATCAGTCTGTCTGATTCTCAAGTGAAGATTTTCAGAGAATGGAAAACAAACTAGCCTTCACAACACTCAAAAGTACAGCCAAGCCCATGGAAGAATGCACATGGGCACAGTACTCATTCTCTTACCAAATCCTCACTGGAAAAAACCCAAAACCAAACAACCCCTTCTCCCCACCACCCCTCCCAATGCTGGTCCTGACACTCTTCAGTGTTCTCTCCCTTAGAAGCCAAACTATTTTAAGTCATTTGATAAAGTATCATTATAACCTGCTCTATTGCCTATGTAACCAAGGAGTAGCTAAATAAAATCCTCAAACCTGGAACCACAAAAACCACAAACTGTTGAAAACCCCAACTATTCAAATACTTGCATTAATTAAAGCTTCAACAGGCTCATTGGTTTACTATATTTACATTTTACTCCTGATGAGTTTTCAAAGACTGCATCAAAAGCAGTCAGCACTGTTCTTTAATAAAACAACAGTTAAGTTGTTGTTAATTTAGTTGGATCATACTTGAGTTTCTGCAGTATGAATTCTAGATTTCCAATGCATTTAATAAAAACACCTGCTGAAACACCAAATATGCCTCCACATCTGATCTGCTCAGATTGTTTACTCACTGTCCATGCTACCAAGGAAATTACCTCCACATAGAGGCACTGGCTGAAAAGATGCATCTTAGACATTTTGGTTGGCAGTAACTGTTGATTTGAGGATTCCTTCTTGCCATCTAACTTTTTTTTTTTGGTCACTGCACTATTGCATGGCTCTATGAGCTTGTGGTGCACACAATACACCCAGTAAGGATGTGGATCCAGCCTGAGGAAGGACAGCAAGAGCATTTCACTGCTCCCCGTGACACCAGAGAGCCATGCCAGTCACAGAGTGTGTTCCTTTCCGAGAGCAAGGGCAGAAATCACAGTGGGATGGATCAAGAGCGTGTGTCAGCATTCACCACCACATAAAAAGTGACAGCAGAGCTGCAAGGTGTCACAGCCTCACAGGGAAATCCTTCTGTCTTGGCACTTTCCTCGTACTTCAGCACAGCTGTCAAATCCCGGCATTCTCAGAGCACAGCAAAACGTGGCAGGATGGGTGAAGCAAAGACAGCAGAACTTGAGAGAAGTTCTCTCAGGCAGAGTCAGGGACACTGCAAGGCACCTGATTCTGGGAAATGGAATAGAATAGACAGGCATGCAGATTCTTCCTGGAGATAAGCTTTCAATGTTTTTAATTACATCATCTCTCCTGAGGAGGAGAACTTGCATCCCTCATACTTCCCTAATTCATCCCAACTGGAGATACTTTTTGTTCCAGTTAAACAGATGCACTGAACAAAAATCTAAAAGAATAGTTTTGTACAATAGTTTTGTTTGCAGACAAACCCATGGTTGAATTGCAGTGTTCACACAGACATGGGTGATCTTCCGATACAGAATTTGATGTGTTCTCTTCCGTGCAATAGCCTCCAGTGCCATATATTGCATAACACCTGCCCACAATGACTTCTACGCATTAAAAAAACCTCTTCCATTTGTAAGCAAAACTAAAAGCACAAAAGGTTCAATTATAGCAAAATGAGTCTCATGTGTACAAATTTAAATGAGGAAAAACCTTCTAATTTTTATAATGTATTTGGCATTATAAGTAAAAAATATTACATTTTAAGTCTGAGCCTTTCAAATATTAACAAGGATACCAGATTGTAAAAGTGATCCTCAAGAAGACAGTTTATGCTTTATAAAGATGAGGAATTCCATGTCCTCCATTCTTCCATTTGAACAAAAATATTTAAGTTCTTTTTAAAAAAGATTTTGGTACTTAATAATGCCCAAATGCTGAAGCCATATTTCATTTAACAACACATCTATCAGCAGTAGGACTGTGATTTTAAGATATGATAGAAGAAGAGCTACTAGGAAAACAAGAGATGCTTGTCTTCTTTTTTCCCCTATGGAAATTTCCCCTTTCAAAGATATTTATCATTTTTTAAGATGCAAAGGGCAACAGAAATGGTTAAAGCTTAGTAGCTTTACTACTTTAATGATCTCTTGGTTTGGGAATTGTTTTTACAGTACCCTGTAAATCTATTCCTCCTTTGACAATGATCAAGTAGATAATAAGCAATAAATCACTGCTGCAACTGAGAACTGAACATTCAATATAAGGTTTTAGATTATTTCTGTCATCAGGGTTTGAGACGTTGCTTTTCAAGCAAAGATATATCGTTACAGTTTATTTGCAATTAGGAAGATATAGATCCCATCAGTTAAAGCTGTTTCCCAAAAAACATGCAGGCCTTTATACAGCCAGAATCACAACTTGTGCATGAAGAGATTTCTAGAAACACATGCTGCTTCCACAGAAATTAGTGCTTTCAATACTAAATACTACTGAAAAATAGGATTCCCTACTTGCCAATGTCACTTGACTATTGAGGAAAGATGCCTTTCCATGTCAGTTAAAGTAAACATCCAGCTCCCAGCCCCTCCACTTGTTATAGCTGAGTGTAGGATGTTTACAGGAACTAAAAATTAGCTGAACTATATAAATACAGCAGTGCCTTTCAAGATATCAAAAAAATAAATCTACACAGATATACTTTGGTGTATCTGCACCTCTCATACAGTACATGCAACTCTTATTAGTCTTCACTAATATTATGAAGTCAATACATGCATTCTAACATTTAATCTTCTGAATAACAGAACACAATCATATTCCTGATGCTGTAGAGGTCCAAAAGCAAAAATAAGAGGTTTCTCTCTCACAGCCTCTGCAGAAGAGCATGCTATTGCACTTACCTGCCAAGGCCCTTGATGTTCAGTACAGGCACCTTCTAGAAATCCCAAACAAATTTTAAAACTGAAACTCAGCTCTAAAATATATATGGGAGATTAAGGGGGTGGTAAAAGCTGGGAGTCCTCAAAAATGTCCATCTCAAATTCTATGCAAAAACAACCCTTTGTTTATATTTTCACAGTTTCCTTAGAGTGCTAAATTTTACAGCACTTCTTGCAACATTTGTACATCTTATTATGTTCTTAAAATAATTCCTATTTCTCCTCTAGGACTTTTTAAAGGCACTTCTACTATTCCAACTATTTTCAATCTTATTTTCACCTCCAGTTTCAGCTGTATTTCAGAAATACAAGTCATTATAATAGCAGAAGAGCAAAACACTCCTCAGCTTCAGCACTTTATCTTGTATTTTACAGGTGTGTTTAATTTCATGTCTAGTCTTGAACAAACAAGACCACAGCAGTGCAGGAAGAGAAAATTTCGATGAACTCAATCAGTCAAGAGGCTGAGCCTCAGCCTTTTCCAAGATCTTCTCTGAACAGGTGTTTGCAGCTTTACTGGGTAAAAGGAATCACAGATGCAGATTATTTCATGCATAGAGGAGGGGAGAAGCCCTCCAAATGTTTTAACAGTTGTTCTTTGTATGAAGGAAAACATGAGCTCAGGCAATTCTGCTGAACACAGCTGCAGGTTCTGAGCAAGGGAAGACAGCGCTCAACCAGGCCAGAGCAAAGTCACCAAGGACTTTGGGGTATTGCTCACAAATGGTCACCAAAAGTGCTCAGAGGAACACCACAGGCAAGCCAAACACCAGATTTCACAGACACTCCACACTCCACCTGCTCAGCAAGGGTCAGCCTTGGTAATAATCACAAGCTTTCACCACCAAAAGCAGCTGTACACCTTGCACCTACACATACAGCTAAGGCCAGCCACCCAAAGCAGTGGCTGTGTGGCCACTGTGTCACTCTGGATCCCCAGCCTAGTTTTCATTCAGGTATTTCCCTCTGCTGTAACACCAAGAATTGATCCATGTCACACAAGCCATGGTCACTGGTGTCACATTGTAGTGGTGCTTTTTCAGTCTGTATTCTGCCTTTGTGATTCGGTTCTTTGTATTTTTCAGTTTTATGTACCCCAGTTTTCCACTCTCCCTTTTGTATTTTCCCGCCCTTGAGTTGGTCCTACCCATCACTCAAAGTTGTTTTCCCCTCAGACCCCCTTGTCCATCCCCTTAATCCCTGCCCCCAGGGCCTGCCTGTCAGCCTGGGACCTCTCCCTACCCCTAGAAGGTTCCAGGGAAGGCACCGGGTGATTGGGCAGAGCTCTGGGGGATCCCCTCCTACCCTGTAAGATCTGTCAGCTTTACTGTATGTTATGTTGAGAGCCGCTCCCTGTTTTACCTGATTGGTCCTTTCCTGAATCCACCCCTTGTCTCCTGCCCCACATAAAAGCTGCTGTAACCAAGTGTTCCTCTCTCGCTGAGGCTGACGAGCTCTGTGTGGGACTACCCAATAAACCTCTGACATTGTCCCCTTGGAGAGTCCTCTCTTTTCCTCACTATCTCTGCTCTGCGTCTGGCCAGAGCCAAGAACCTACAGGATGGGCGAGGTCTTTTCGAAGACCGGGCCATACCTTTCTTGTGTTGCCGGTGTGCCCGGGGCTAGCCAGGCAGGCAGAGGGGTGCGCACCGCGACATCACATGAACAAGATGAGGTCATCTGGTTTCTGGGCATCGGGCTGATGTGTCAAATCTGCCTCTTCTGTGTTTGTGAGCCTGTCCTGCCTTATTCTGCAACAGTTGCTTCAACTCCTCATCCCCATCAGAACTCTACAGATACTATGCCAAATCCCCACCATCTTCCCAGATATCTCAGTACTGCAAGCTCACCAGGAATCATGGCATAAATACGAATTTGGACAACACTGCAACATCCACCTTCAGCTGCAAACTACAGCCACACTTGAGACATGCTAAGATGTTCAGGACTTGGTATTTCATGAATAGAGAAAGCAGATCCTTTTATTTCAAACACTTGGCAAAAAAACCCCCAACAAAACAACAAAACCTCAAACAAAAATAGTGTGGATTTTTACATTGGTTTATTTCCTGCAGTTACAAGACACTTCAAATTATTTTCATGTGCTGACATGTGACAGCTGTGCTTGAGTACATGGATTAGACACCAATACAATACAAAGGCATGCACAAGTTCAATGCCACAGGACTGGACTGACAAACTGCATGTGAACTAAGATTATTAAAAAAAAAAAAGGCACCATTTATGTGGGATGTGGAATGGCTAAGACAGCACTAACCACAATGACCACTAGATTAATTATAATACATTTACTTTGAACTAAGAAGTTTGTCAACAAAAACCTTTTCCTTTCTTCTAAGTCCAAATACTATCTAGAACTAAGAAATGTTAAACGTTTACAGCAAAGAAAGCTTGGAAAAAACTACCAGCATTTTTCTTTTAAGGAATCAAGCTCTGTAGCTTCTGCATCAAAGTCTTTTTTATAAATATACAGCCATGGTTTATCAAACCAAATTAGACAGTTATTTTTAAAGAAGCTATTTTAACTGAGGTTATATTATGTGTGCAAGTTGCTTTAAAAATCTTTGTAGAGGTGCTAGCAATGAATTAGATCAATAAATAAACTCACAACCTTCTATCACCCCAGATGTTCCTATGTCACCAGACAGAACACAGGGTAAGAAACAAAATGGTTACAGCAATGGGACCATCAAAGAATAATGTCTGTCCTTGGTTCACTTCTGGTCATTCACTGACAGCTTTAAAATCATTACCTTTCCAATGCTTCTTAGTCCAGCTTTCCCAGAACTAAGAAATCCTCCTAATATTAATTCTTATAAGTTAAAGAGAAAGTATTTTACTTTTTAAAAGTACCTGTATTTTTTGTCATAACAATCTTTTACAGAACCACTATAGTGAAGCTGAACAAATAAATACCTAGGTTTGGTATACTACCACTTAAATTCAATGAAGTCTTTCATTTAAGTGTTAGGGAATTAAAAAAAAAAAAAACAAAAAACAAAACAATACAAACCCCAAAACACCAAAAAAAACCCAAAACAAACAAAAGAAAGAAACAAACAAAAGAAAGAAACAAACAAACAAAAACCCCAAAAAACCACCAAAACCAAACCAAATCTTTTGGGAGGCAAAAAAATGAAGAACTAAATTACTGGAAGAATATTTTTTTGCATTAGCAGCAGTTACTTTCATTGGCCATCCCTTTAGAAATAGAAGACTAGAGTGAAACAAAGGAAAGAAATCCCAGGCAGATCCAGGCAACAGCACGTGCAGATCCCACTGGAGAAAAGTGGAAAGCGCTGAAACTTTCCTGCAGATACTGCTCCTGATGAAGTGACTGTTTGAAGTTGCTCAGGAGCTGAACCAGTGAAGACTCACTTCTGAAGGAATACTTTCGAAAGCTGTTATTTCCACGAAAAGCAAACCATGGTGATGGCAGCATAAACCACACCACAGACAAGGACACACACTGTGGATTGAGAGAACAGCAAAAACTACTGGGCAATGTGTTTTTAACCTTTATTTTGGTCTTGGGTTATGCCCAGCTAACAATTAGGAGCACAACCTTCTCACAAGGAGACTCAGAATACAGAATTCCAGAGAAAACAACAAAAGCAAGGTAGATATGAGGCCTGCTAAGTATTTGACATCATTGATGATAATGTGTCCTCACAGCCCAAAATAACAGAAGCTGCCAAAAGAGACAATTGATAAAGCAATGAAGGGTTCATGGGTAACTGTAGAAGTTCACCACCAGCTGACATTCCAAGGAAGCCTAATCCTGTAGTTTTTATCACAAAGCAGCAGAGCTTGGCTTTGAGCAACTCATGGACCAGCTTCAGATCTCCACTTGAGACTAGATTTCAGGAGATCACACCTACCAGCCAGGATAATGCATGGGGACGCAATTCATCTCTGTCTATAGAAATAGTGCTTGACAAATATAAATGCACATATGTACTCATGAGAGCTTCTCCTTCGGCTGTTGTCCAAGCATAGCCAGGTGCAGCAAACATCTGACTGAAAGCTGGAGCTGGTACAGCTTCCAGTCGGGGATGTTTACAGCAACAGACTACGATACATCACTGCAAGGGCCATGGTGCAGAGCAGCTGGTCACCTCTAGGACAGAGAAATAAAAAAAGAAAGGATTTAAGACGAGTTTCTGTAGCATTCCAGCCAATTACTATGCAGCTAATATTGAAGAAAATACGTTTTTTCATTCAGTAGCAAAAGTACAGTTTTAGATTCACATACAACTTACATTAAATTACTATTTCTGAATGTAAAAACTTAAAAATTCTCAATACACATTTTAAGACACCTTTAGGTTCAAATAGATTCATTCTTATTTATATATTATTTTATATTTATTTATATATTTCATTTATACATTTAAAATAGACAGAAAATTATTATTATTTTAAAGACAAATTGACTTTACAGATTTCCACTTTGAACTTGCCCATGATTTTTGAAAATAGCTATCCTTTCATAAATATTTCTGTTTTTTAAATAGAGCTCTATGCAAAATTAAAGACAGAAGCAAAACCAAGCCATGTTCATAATGAAGAAATATTAGAAAGAGAATCTTGACAGAATTCTGAAAGTATTTACCCTCAAGGTCAGAGTCCTGCCTGATCAGTTTAAATCTCTATTACAATCAACTGATTAAAATAAACCCAAACCAAACCCACTCTCTTTGGGTAAGCATTAAAGGAAAGTGATGGGGGTGAGAGGGAAAGCAAGCTCAGGATGGAACCATTTCACTCCCCATCTTCAACTTCCTATCAAAATTCCCACAAGACTTGCATTCAGTTCTGCAACAGTATCTTCTCTAAAGTTAAAAGAATCTTTATAATATTAAAATTTAGTATTTCCACTGTATAATACTCAAAGAGGAAATACTGTACATTACACCAAAGTAATTTACTAAAAGCATTTCACCCAGTTAGTTATTGCACTTTCTCCTCATGCTCTGATTTCACGCCGTGGAACTGGGAGCATTCAACCATTCTGGCTTGATCACATTCACATACTTCTTAGAAGCTTTAATTCTGTAGTTTATAGCAGAATGCCTTCCTCCCACTAACAGAGCTGCAAGCAGAATGATATATTCCCCATTTAGCAGTCCTTATCACTTCCAAATGAAAATATTTTTTCAAGTCACAAGTTTTCCAGTGCCAGATTATTCATAAACTTCAGCAATTTAAGATTGCTTGTTCTCTGTTTAGACCTCCACAGCAACTCATACAACCAGCAATTATGACAAGCAGTTTAAAACTGAAGAAAAACTACAGTATTCAAGATTTCTCAAGTTACAGAAACCCAATCACATCCAGCTTTTAAAGAAAGGTTTTCTTCTGCAACGTGAGAAGTTGTTACTAGTAAGCGAATTTCATTATTACAGGAAGCAGCATGCAGTCACTATGGATACCATGCTGACCTTCATTATTTTTGAGAATAACTAACTAAAAAGCCAGTGGTCATTTGCAACAAAGGCCTCTTCAGGGTGTTCCAAAACTGAAAATTCCTATTTTACATCGGAAAGAAATAGGCTATTTCATGCAGAGGTAGGCACATGGTATTTGACTAATTAGGCTGCTGAGCATTAAGTTGCAATGAGCCATTTCTTTGGCTGCTTTCCTTTAGCACTTCTTAAGGAATAATGAAGGTTACTACAATGTCACCTGCCCAAAGAGAACAAACTCTCCACAATCTTGTTGTGTTTTACCATGTGCATCATCACAAAAATGCCAATCTACATGAGAATGACATCTCTTGCTGCTTTATTGAATTCACTATCAACTATAAATACTTGCATAACATCTTACAAAGTAATAATATTTATATAAAAGGAGTTGAAATTTTTGTTTCTAAACGTGGTGTTAAAAAAGGCAGAGCCATTACAGGTGCCAGTACAACTATATGCTTGAAAGACAGCAATTTCTAGAAAAGTTCAATCAAAACTGAAGCCACACATTCATTAAGAGGCATCTTCAGCTCTCTTCCCAAACATTTTCTTCTTTTCAAACAAAAAATTAAAGAACACACTCCAGTCTTCCCTAATGGCACAGCCCTCTTGTTTTCATAAAGACTAAAAGCTCTGAAAAAAACCAGGATTTATTCTAATGTCATCACAAGCTGAAAAACATTGGCTGCTGGCCTCTGTTAATGCCTTTAACTGTTTTTCCTGAAAACAGTAATAAAAGACTGTTAAATAAAATAAACCATTCTTTGAAGTGTGAAGTCCCCTCCTAACTCCACACGTAGAGAACACATGGAATGATGCAGATGAAGTCTAATGTTTAACACTACATGAAGTTCTTCTGACACCTGAAATTTACCTCTTCATTATAAACAGCAACATAAGATCACCTGCTTAGGAACTGTTCTTCAGCTATCAATACTCCAGAATAACAACAACAACAAAAAAATAAAATCCTTATTTAACTACCAGAAAAATTGTGGATGCTGGCTGTTGACTTCTCTTGTGAAGTTCTTCCTACTGTATTTACATTTGTGTGCAGTTCAAGAATCCCTTTAATAGTTAAGATTTAATGTTTAATTCTCAATTCCCTTCTGGTCAATATGCATGACTTTAAAAAAACCCTCATGGGATTTCCTTCATGGAAAACTCAGGATTTAAGTGAGACACCATTACAATACTGTTTGTGTTCATTCACCAATTCCAAATCAAAGCCATGCAGATCAGCAAGACTTTCTGCAATTTTCCCAAGCTTTCAGTTTCATAAAAGCCTCCATTAATTTCAGAGTCATACCAAACTTGTGCTGCACCTTTCATGAGCACCTTGAGCAAAAAGTCAAGCAAAATAGGAAGGAGAAGCCAAGGAGGAGGCAAATAGCCAAAGAGCCACCTCCTTCTCTTCCCACATATCTTAAGATTTCCCCACTCTACAACCAGCATCACCACTGAAACTCATTGTATTTGGGTCTAAGTTGCCACATAAAAATAGTGAAATGTAAACGGAGCCCAAGGAGCCTGTGTGAGCATGCTCGTGTGTGTGTGTTTGGAGCCAAGATCTTGTCAGTCAGTCCATCTGTCAGTCAAAGCAATTTAGCCTCAGATGCCTGATGTAAGCAGAGAGTGATGAGAAATGACAGAGGCAGACAGATGCTCACTGTTGCTATGAGGTTTGTTTTTTTTTTCTTTAAGTCATGAATATTGACCAGAAGAGAACTGAGGATTAAACATTAAAACCTAACTATTAAAGGGATCCTTGAACTGCACACAAATTGAAATACAGTAGGAAGAACTTCACAGCAGAAATCAAGAGCTTCCACTGTGAACCACAGTGAACTTCTGACACCCACACAGAGTTCACTGCAGCACTACATGTTAACAATACTCATAAGGAATTACAGTGAAGTAGGAAGTGTACACAAGTAGTTTTAACACTACATTTCCTGTATATTTCCAGAAAAACACATTCAGCTTCTTTTGATCACTAATACTTATATAGTACTAACAAATTCAGCACAAGAGGGATAAAGACCATTTAAACTGGGACACGAATTCTAACACAACAAAAGAGATTGAATCTAACGTTACCAATTGTAAAGAAGGAGGAAAAAAAGTGTCTTTGTACTTTAAAAATGTTCTGGGAAAGCATGAAAGTAGAATGTTACTAGGCACACCTCAGATAGAATTTCAGTGAGGGCTGGATGCATACACCATATGTAATTATTTCAGTAAAACAAACAACTAGAAGTCTGTGTGGTAATTATTTTTATTTGACAAAAGGAGTTCTAAAGGAGGACAAACTACTGAAAAAGGATAATGGTGTGAGCCAAAATAAAGTTCAGATCCTGATTCAAGATTGCCCCACATCTTAGTCTTAACAAAGTTCGAGTAAATCTTAAATGTAGCGTGCTCTGCCTAAGAATGGTGGCAGCAGTTAGATACCCCCCTCCTTCCCTACCAGAGTCTCATATTCCTCTGGCCGAGCAACACAGCTCAGCCTAAAGAAACCATATGTTTATTTATGGAACATCATCTTGGCTCTCCATTGGGTGGAGTACCATACCCAAGATGTTATTCAGTCAAATTAAATCTTTATTTCAGGGAAGTTCTGCAGTAACTGGTAATCTCCACAGTCACCACAGGAGGTAGGAAGTAGCTAATTCAAGGCCATTTTGCTTTAAAAATGAGTTTAAAAAAATTTAAAACTCATCTACCACACTAAAAAGTTATCATAATGAATTACCTTCATAAAGTCCCAACCAGTAGGTTAACTTGCAATCAAGAACAGAAAAAAGAAGAAACAGTATTACCACCCTCACTTGTATTTCTCTTCCTCAGCACAGTCATCCTGTTTACATTGCTACAGGACATACAACATGCACTGTTATTTTCACTTTCTAGATTTTAAACTTTTCCAGCAGGACAGCATCATCCCAATGCACATGAGAAACTTAAACAACCAGAGCTACAAAATTAGGAGAAATATGAATACTATGAATGTATTAGGCCCGATTTCACATAAGGATTCTATCCTTTCCCTCAAGTTTCCATTCAAATATTCCTTCCTCAGTGTCAGCAAGAAATTTTGATTATACAACCTCAGTAGGTTTAACATTATAATTCATTACTGCTATCCACAGCATAGTTCTAATTTCATAGTTTCAGCTATTTACCTCTTTTGGTCCCTCTTACAGGAAAGGAATTTTTCTAGTAAAGATCTACAGGGAAACTAGACTGCTCCGTGTGGGACAGATTCTTGTAGATATTTAATAAACTATTTAAACAAATCACTAAGTATTTCCAGCTCCCTCTACTGACATTATCTCCATGTTATCCTGAAGAGTCTTGCAACTCCTAATATGGGCCCATAATCTGTCTTTTATTCTTCCAAAGTAACCAATCTTGCTGATCCAAGATGACACAGCTGCCTGTAAAAACTGGGCTCTTTCATTTTAAAGGCATCTTTAAAGCATAAGATTCAGAAGATCCTCCAGTCTGAAAAAATACAAATCATGTTCATATCAGTGATCTGGTTGCTCTAAGGGAGTGGAAGACAGAAGCACAAGGACAAAAAAACACCTTAAACTTGACAAGAAAAAGAAATTAAGAATACACCTAATATATGTTCATTGCAATGCCCTCTAAAAAACAATCTAAATACCAGAAATGGTAAAGACTGAATTATTTGTAATAAGTTCACTACTGAAGTCCTCCACATCTGCTGACTCCAACATGGCTGAGCATAGATGGAAAAACCTCCCTAAAAAGAGAGAAACCAAAAAATCTGTATAAATGTTATTTTTTAAGTAGGTTGTTGGTTGTTTGGGGGCTCATTTCAGTGGATATCAATTGAGTCTGGTGTGGCAGACGCCAATCAATGACATTTAAATCCATTTAGCACACTCCTTCACTTAATGACTTTTCACTCACATTTGCAATTATAATTCTCTGGTGATATCAGCTGTCAACAATAGTTCTCTGTAACACTGGGAGGGAACAAGTAGAGAAGTGCAAGCAGACATTCAAAGTCCTTTTGCTTACCTTGCTGAACAAGGGCACATTTGGACAGTCTGCTAACAGCAGGGTGCAACAACTAAGTCTGCAGCAATTACTAAATTGCTGCAGAAGCTGGTAAGGGCCAGGGCACCAAGAGACCCACAGGGAATGTTCTCATTTTAAGGATAATCCTCTGTGAATGTATTGCAATCCTTCCAAATGAGTATAGTTGCAAATATGACAAGTCCTGGCATCATCACACTGAATTTTGAAAGCAGAGTCTGGAGGCTACAGCTGCAGCCTGTAGATTCTGCTGAAAGTACAGTGTCACAACCACCACCTATTTTCCCTGCTGCATAAAGAGGGCTCAACTGCTCCACTGCAATTAAATCCTACAGGATATCAGACTGAGAAGCAATCTATACACCAGTATACACCTATACATCTATAAATCTATACACTGGTATCAATCCTAACCTTGCTCCCAGAGCATATACACTTTTTAAAATTACTTCAAAGAAGGTAAGTGCAACCCAGCAAGCATGCAAGTCACAAACATCAGATAAGTGCACAGCACTTGGGTTTACAAAACATCTTTGTTCTTATGCACAAGGTTTTTTCTAAAGAAAGTCAATTACTTGTTTTGCAATAATACCCAGGAGATCCATTCTTTTAAGCATACTCGTAATCCTGCTTCCACAGAGGAAACAGTGCACGCCAGAACAGCACAGTCACAGCATCCACTTCAGGATCAACAATCTCAAAAATAAAACCAAAACCATACAGCGTGAAACATTACAAAACTCCTTTCAACTACTTTCATACTGATTATCTCTAGTTAAAATGCAGATTTCACCAAGTCCTTCTCAGAAAATAATTTTCAGGATTTACTGACAGTAATTGGAACCAGACACAGTGTGCTGGCCAAGCAGCTCATTTTGAAAACATTAACTCCATATTATAGAATCAATCTTACATCAGATCTGACAAATAGACTTGGAAAATTACTGCTTTCAGAGCCTCTCAAACACCATCTTCTCCAGAATCAAGCTATCGCCTTCAATAATTTATAACAAACGAGAATTAAAATAGACTTTCCTAGTTTGCAAATTTGCCGGGAGTATAACTGATAAAATTGAGTTATGTTTCCCTACTTGGAACAACGTAAGAGTCAAAATTTCGTTACTGGACAATATGATGCATACAGCTTTTTGAAGAAGACAGAAGTAACTTTTAGTAGAAATCTTTTTTTTCTAAATAATATTTTTTGATTTTCATACTGACTGTTATAAATTTTGCTTACTAACTACTAATTTAGTTGGATTTTTTCCGTATTCTATGCAGAATTACCCCAAAATTTGTCAAACCATAGAATATGCTGAGTTGGAAGGGACCCATCAGAATCATGAAGTCCTGCACAGGACACCCCGTGAATCACACCATGTGCCTGAGAGCATTGTCACCTACTAAAGCATCATGGTGTCCACAGGAGGTTCCCACCATCCCTGTGCCTGAGAACGCAAAGTATAGAGTCCCATCAGCATCTGGAACATGGAAAAAGTCCAGATGAAATTAATTTTGATAATCTTAAGGAGTTAACAAATACTTATCAAAGGCAGAGCATACCCAACTTCTGGGGGGCTCTGATGGAAGTTGAATAGCCCAAAGGATGTTCTTCAACTTCAGGACAACTTTCTGGACAGATCTCCCACCACAGGACTCACCTGGAAGCTGAGGTGCCCAGAGCTCCATGAACAGAAGGGAAGCTGGCCTGGAAAACTGGCCAAATCTCTGGGTCACACAGCTGCAGCCAGCAGCTGAACACCCAGCCACATCTCAGCCAGATGGGACTCCAGGGGTCACCCCAGAGCTCCAAACACTCACCAGCACCCAGGAAGCTGGGGCAGAGCACACCCTCAGCAAACCAGCAGGGGATCGGAAAGTGGATGGGAGCAGGGAAGAGAGGCCTCACACAGGGAATGGCAGCACTTCCACAAACATAAACATACATGGATAAGCCCAAGGATGGGGCCAAAACAAACCTCATCAAGCCCAGGGCAGGAAAGCAAAGCTTTCAGGCTGGACACAATGACAATCTTTCACCCAGATTCACCCAGAGGGTAGTGAAGAGCAGGCACAGGTTTCACATGGAGGCCATGGGTTTTTGGGGGTTTTCATGGCTTCAGGGGTCAAAGCCATGACTTATCTCACCCAGTGCTACTTCTATCCCTACTTCGAATGAGTGGTTGGACCAGAGACCCCCAGAAGTCTCTTCTGACCATTACACCTGCAACTCCACATCTCATTAATTCCTGTGATATGCTACCAGCAACTATAGCCTTGTTTATATAATTGTCCTCAGACATAATGAAGTCAATATTGGATATAGCACTATCCATAGATTACACCAGTACAGTCTTTTCTATAAATAACCAGGTGTTATCAATAGATTCCATTGCCAGCAGGTCCAACAGTTCTGAAATCACAAATATTTGATGTTAACACTATTTTTATCAGCTGATGCAACATATTTTAAAAAGTAAATCACAGAAGTTGGATACCTAAGTCTACTGTATTTAAATATGCTGCAAAACACTACCCCATGGTCACCTCTGTAGATGACTCAATGTTATTCCAGAAAAAGATTATGATTTTATGCCAGTGTATTAAAGAACAAGCAATATGAAAGATACTTTTACTTAGCTTGCATGCAGGAACTCCCTCGAATTTGAAAAAGGCAGCAGAGTGTTTCCTAAAATGCACTATTTTGAACATGAAAAATTTCAAATGTTACTCTGAAGCAGTACACAGGGATGCCTTAAGTTAAGGACTGACTACTTTCAGTCTCTGTTTTTGTTTTTTTCCCAGCATATGTCATTTTTGTTTCCTCCCAGTACTAAACATAGCTTTTCAAACCATCATAAACTAAATACTGAAGATGGACAGTATGACCTAAACTATTTTTCAGTCACCCTACAAGTGCAGAGCTTCTGTAATAATGAAAATTAAACCATTTACAGTAAATAAACAGTTCAGAAGTAACTTAGAAGGACTGGTTCCTACAACTCATTTCCATGACAGTGCAGTCTAAGCAACAATTCAGTGCTTAAGCTGACAAAATAGCTTGGTGACGGGGAAACCTAGATCATTACCTGACATTAAAATCCTGGGGTTTGGGTACTTCTGGTACAGCAAACCTGAAATTCCCATGCTGTCACCAAGTTTTAAACTAACAATGAGAGCTACTCAATTTTATCAAGATTAGTAGCTAAAATGAACTCTCTTCCTTGTGTTGACTGATGCTTTTCACACCTTTTGGTTAACTAACTAAAGCAGTCCTCTAAAAAACACAAACCTCAACCCTCTGCCCACATTAGTGGGTAGTGTACTGCAAGGGGAAGAGATCTGTGAAACCAAACAGTTTGTGCTAAAGACAATATTTAAACTACACGTATCCCAGGGTATCTCACTTCAAAACAACCTCTAATCCTGCCTAAGGTCTAAATATCCATAAACAAAACCCATCAGTGAAGTCTAGAAGCACTTGCTCCAATTCTGATTTTTCCAAAACACGACTTGCATGTTCAGCAGGATCAGCAGCAAAGAATGCCAGTACCCAGCCTACAGTGACAGGCATTCTGGGGATAACAACACACAGTTGTTCTCAAGTTAATCTTGAAGCAATTTTTATTAGCTCTGCAAAATACAGAGTAATACAAGAACATAACAACTACATGCAGCTGAATTGTGTGTCATACCTCAAACAAAAGACAACTGTGCAACAAGAACATCATTTATTGCAACTTAGTATTGCTTTATAATTATCTTAATGAAGGAGACTGTTGCACAATGACTGTTCCAAAACCATGAAAAGAATACTCACACCACAGAGTCTGACTACTGGTACACTTTCAGGATGGTTTAAATTGAACATGGCAAAAGCACTGTCACAGAAGGGTAGTCATGTTCTCTGTCTCCCAGCTGAGGGATTCCTACTTCCTGTACCGCTCCAAGAATTTTTGGATTTCATGATGCAAGTTACTTGGACAACCACTATATTAGCTGCAAAATACTCCTGGAAAAAAATATAGAGAAAGAAAGATGAGTTTTCTACAACAGCAGGAAGATGATCTCAATCACCGGAGAGCAGTTTGATCCTCAGCACTGACAGGAAGGTACTGCATAGACCAGGACTGCATGTTGTGGTGACAACACAGTGCTAAACCAAGATAGGTGAACTGTTTAACCACAACAGAACCTTCCCTTGTCCCAAATCCCCAAAAAGAAAAAAAGACTTAAAGACATTTGGTATCAACATTTTGAGTGGGGAACAGTAATGTGAGCAGGATGTAGATCTCAGAAAAAGAGTAAACAACTGTCTTGGTTTGAAAGGCAGGTATCTGGACAATTCAAATCCCTTCCCTCCAAATTATTAAAAAATTAATTTGGCAAAATCACACTTCCTTAAAGGTAACATTAACTTTGCAACCATTTAGATGCAGCTTCAATACTTCCTTGCCTTGCAAGAGGAACCTGACATTTGAAAAAAAAAAATCACCAGAGGAACATCAAGTTGCTTTTCACTCTCTGCATGGAAGTTTACCCCCACTGCAAGTCTGAACACTGCCCTTCAGCCTCTTTTGTTAACACTGCACATTAACATGGAGCTCTTCCCACAGGCTTCTGTGCCAAACACAGTCAGCAGACTCCACCTCCATGGAAATCAGCTGAGCAACTCCCCAGCAATCACTATTCCTAAATGCTGGAAGGAGTCCCAAGTCTGTTTTCTGTTCCCAGTGCTCCACTTGCCAGTGTTTGGTAGAGTGCAGGTTAGTCCCAAAATCACACTGCCCTTGGGGAGGCCAAGGCAAACCAAAGGACCACAAGAATAAACAAAAACCTTCCTGAGTAGTCAGAATCATCTTAAACCACCTCAGGCAAAAAATCCCCTGAAGATTTTGCTGGAATAACACGTTTCTGAATACTAATATTCCTGAAAAATATCTGTGAAAACCACTACCCAAGGATGTGGATCTATCCTGCTTCCCTGACTGGAAATGGCACACGTGCTGCTGACACATGAGCACCAGTTACTTCATCAGGTCAAGGGTACAGCCCTGCAGAATTAGCATGAGTGATGCAAGCCAAGCCCAAGAATACAGCTCCCACACAAAAATGTCATCAAATCTGGAGGTTCTGCACTACAGGTTTTATTTTATATATAAGAGCCTGAAATAAAAGCTCATTTAAGCCAGCATCAACCATAACAAAACAGCCAAAAAAAAAAAAGAAATTAAAAAAAATAAAAAAAAGAAATCCATATTTGCATATGAAAAATGTTTACAAAAATAGAAAAATAAGCAAACATATGGCTCTTCATAGGAATTGTGCCATACTCAGTTCATGAACCAGACCATGTTCCTTAAAAGAGATTTGAAGTGTAAGGATGCTGCAGTCCTTAAGACTTACTTCACCTGTTGAAAGAGCTAAAAAGTTCGCTCAACTTTCCACAACCATTGCCATTTGCTTCAATTGCTTTTTTAAAAGCCAGACTAAGTAGGACAGGTAACTGAAGAAAACCCCCAAGGTATTTGGACACTGACTAAGCTCTGTAATTAGCTATCTTCCACAGCCTCTTCTGAGGTGTTTACCTGCAGGTGCAGGACAAGTTACTAAAAGCAATTTTTAGAGACACCTCCAGTTCCTACTCTTTATCTGAGTGACCAACTGCAAATTCTCGGTCAGAATGTTCAAGGCCAGGCTGGATGGGGCTTTGTGCAAGCTGGTGTAATGGAAAGTGTCCCTGCCCATGGCAGGGGGTTAGAATGAGATGGTCCATTCCAACACAAACAATTCTGTGACTTTGTAACTGCAGCATCTCAAGCAGAGTTCAGTGGACACCGTATTAGTTAGCTCAGCAGAAATGCTGTACAAACAATTCAAAAAAATTCCTCTGAGCAATCAATTTCATTTAAAAAAATCAATTTCAGGTGCAGTTTGTAATCTTCTTTCAATGTGAAGCATTCAAATATAACAAATATAATGGTGCTAGAGCGAAAAGCATCAGCAGTAGCACCTCTACAACAAGTAGGTTTTGTGAAAATTGCTAGAAGTTAACCTGTACAATGGGACCTACAAAGACACACTTAAGGAAATGCTGTAAACACAGGCTCCCAGTAATTTGGATACAATAAACTCAAGCACCAAAACTCACCACTCTTGCATAAAGCCACAGTCAGCTGCCTTAGGCTCCAGTTAAATGCAAGAAACAGAGTATCATAGTCTAGCATAGTCAGCAAACTCTGTCAAGTTCTGTATGCAAGTGAAATCTAATATTTGACCCTGCAAATTCCAATTTAAGTAAAAAATTAAAGTACAACACCTCAAACTAATTATATTTTACAACTTAAACCGGTACCATGAAAGATGGGAAACACCACAGTTATCAATAGCCTGTACACTACCGTGCTTCAGTCTCCAATCATCTCTAAGTCCCATCTGTGCAAAGATTAACCAGGCAGCTAAAATAACTTGATTCTACAGAGGGGAATAAATGACTGAAGCAAACAGCCACATAGTTCAAGTTACCAGGAGATTATAAACTGTCTAAACTATTAAGAAATAGATTTGTAGTGTACCAGTAAACTGACAGAAAATTAGTAGTTACCTTCTCATTTAAAGCAGGCAACTTAAGAAAACATTACCCCTTCTCCTGCCTCCCTCCCCAAATAAATTAATGATTAACAGTGTTTGAAAATTGTAGCAGAGGTTTGGTTTTACTGGGATGTCTGATACTCTCAGGAGAAATTTAAAAGTAGTATTACACATTACAGCAATTCAAGCTGTGCAAAAAAAAGTCTTGTTTCTTAATTTCTATATAAGCCAGAAGTCAGGTATCATTAACTACAACAAGAAGGAACTTCACACTTAAGTTCGGGTTGTTGTGTAAGAAAGAGCAACAAACAAACCAAACTTCTCCCTGACCTTGCAATATGCAACTTCACATTAACATACAGAATCACAGCTTCCATCAGTTTGTTAGAACTAAGGAATGTTTAACTACACAGATTCATTATACTTTGATGAGCTTTTACTGCTTCTAGTTAATATTTGGCATAACCTGACTCTTAACTGAAACATCACCTTAGCAGCCCCTGATCTAACTAGTGTGTTTATCAAGACAAGTTGCTCAGTCACCATATTCAAAGCAAAAAACTCATCATAAAATTTTAATTAGGTTTCTGAACTCAAAGCAGTCATGCGAGCTGAAATCAAATGAAGAATGCAAGACCAAACAATCATGCCTAATCGCATAATATCTGAGGATATCAACCACTACATTACATACACTACATTTATTTTGTAACTAATAATATTGAAAGCATTGGATCAGATGTGGTAACTCTTTTTTCAAGTTAGAGTAATCAAAAAAAAAAAAAGAAAGGAAGTCAAAATGGACAGATGAGTAGTTTAAAAAAGCCTCTGATTTCCTTGCTAAAGAATCTGTCTTGTATCACAGCTGAGTCAAGTTTGAACACTGCAAGTTCTGTTCAGCTAGAGATATGCACACCAAACTTCATAAAGCCCTAGGAGTCACCTTCACTTTCCTCAGCGTTTCCTTGAAATACTCCCTTGATATACTCAGAGCAGATGAGGGGCAGGTTACAGAAAAGCTGTCTTCCGTGATACCAGAACATTCCCAATGTTCCAGTGACCTGAAAGTACCTGATCCTGTCAGCAGACAGTTTAGTTATCCCACTGCAAAGGACTGTGTGAAATTTGTCCTTGACCTACAGGGAGATCCAAAGGTTATGCTCACAGAACCACCAGCAAGCAAAACATTCCTGAACACTGCCTTTGTTGTACTGGGATAAAGTATACACCTGTCAAACTAATATTAAAAATTAGTTAGCTGTAGTATTACTTATCTTAATCTAATTTGATAGGAAAAAATGTGTTTACTTGTCCTTCTACAAGTGAGTGCAATATTGATTATTCTTAAGTTAAAGTTTTACTAGATAAGTTTACTGAAAAATAACTTAAGATAAGCAAAACTCCAGAAGAAGCAGACCAGGGAGAAGATGAGAAAAAATATTTATTTACAAGCATGATCTGTATATAATCAGCTTATTTAAAGTTTATCAGCAGAACTAAAAATATATCATGAGGTCTCTATAAAATGCCCAAGATACTCTCAGAAAACATGGAGTTAATAAAACACACTACACTAATCATATGAGCATGTTGCAAGCATGTTCATTAAAATACTGATGCATATCAAATATGGACCAGTCAGCCAGCAAAATTAATACAGACAGAATGAAAAAGCAAATCTTTCAACACAAAGGTGCCCATGTCCAGCCAGAGCCCTAGCAAGGATAAGGCAAAAGAAAGGAATATGTGATGGAAAACTCAGCAATTTTAACTTTGAATAATTAAAGCTAACACTAATGAGAGACTATTACTGACTTGTCAGGCCCAACAGCAGAGATCTGCTTTAGAACTCTAGGTAAGAACAACCAGATGTGTCACCATGTGTTAAACCAGAACACAATTTTCTGTCTGTTCTGCTTTTACCCTTTTGTTTCTCATTTCAATCTTATTAAATTAAGTCTGCCTCCTGTTTTACTGTTTTGTTTGCCTGGTACTGAGGATATAGGGAAAGGAGACAGTTTGGTGAAGGGTAAAAAAACCTGCTCTGCACCAGCAGCCCCAAGAATTACCCTGAGAGAGGTAGGAGCTTTGGAAGCTCGTGCACTGAGGAACATTTTCTGCCAAGCTGCAGAGGGTCAGCAGGGCATCTTCTGTTGCCAAAAAGCACTTTCCAGAAGCTACAAATCTGAGCTTTTACTGGGAGTTATCAACAGTACACAACACAGCTCCCCACTCATCCAAAACTGCAAACTCACGCTGTGGTTTCTGCACGTCAAAGTGCCCTTTTTCTGTTTTCTTCTGCTGTCTTGGGAGTGCAGGGCATGCTGTAACTCCTGTTCAGACCCTGTCTGCAGAGGCGACAGAGGTGAATTTTGAAGGATATATATATACAGCTACTTAAACATCGCCCAGGTATTACTCCATGCAAAAGGAGTCCCTCGTGAGCAGAACAGGTGTCCAGTTGATGCTTATCTTTGGCTGGAAACAAAGCAGAAGGGTAGCTCTGACTTCTGTAGTCATGCTGATTTTATTAACCCCCTTTTCAGAAGCTAAGGACAGGAGTGCTAAGGACTTTCATAAGTCAAAGCAGGGCCACCCCAAGCAGGGAACTGAGCAGTTTGGACAAGGCACATTCACCAGCTCAGTCTTCAGAACACTGGAAACACTCTGAACATCTGCAGAATGACAACCCTGCATTTGGCTGAACCCTGCTGTATCTGCAGAGAGAACAATGAAGTGCATGAATAAAGCCCTCTGAGGCTCAGCTGGCAGTTTGATTTATTATATTCACGTTAAGCCTCCAATGTTCATTCTCGGCATAGCTCACACACAGCAAAGGATTTGGTTTGGACTAACTTACTTTATTTCTATATTCTTTACATAAAATGTCTATGTTCTTATAAATTTCACTAATACCACTTTGATATCTAACGTGTTGATTCAATGTGAAACATCAGAATTAAACAGCCTTTTAGCTTTCTCATTCCACAGGACTCATCATGCCCTCAGACACGAAACAATCTTATCTAGGGCATTTCTTGTGAATATTTTAATAATTTCCCTTTATCTTTCTAACCTTCACTTCTGCAGAAGTACAGAACACATTTGCTCTACCTTCTCGTGCTGTTAAACTCTTTACTGCTGTTGCTCAGACTGGGGCATGCTAAGACAGTGTACAAGGAGCAAACTGTTATTACTAAAGGATAACTGCATGCATGCAAAATTATCTGTACTAAATAAATTTTAAACTGAAAGGTGTGTTGTGATCCTTCCATTCAAATGCCAGCTCAGACAAAGCAATGTCTCTTTCTTGGGAAGTAGGGCATTCTCCAGTTAGACCAGTTCACTTTTCTTTTGGCCTATGGAACTCATTGAAAAAGAAAAAAGCAGGAACATTTTGAAACAAATATAAACACAACCAATCTACTATTGATAAACTGAATCTCAACACACTCTCCTCCATATGTATACCTTATTATTATCATAAATTGATATTATAACCTTTTTCAAGTAAGAATCAGTAGGGCAGGAGGCCTTTTTTTGTTCTATTTCTGGATTTGTTTTTTTAATAATCCTTAGCATTGCACAAGGGCTTTTGGGATCAATCATTCACCATTGCAGCCATCCCTCCTGCTCTTCTTTCCATTCCACATCCAGCAGTGCATCCATCCAAGAGTCTGGAAAAGACCACTGAGCCAGGCAATGAACAGTCAGGCCAGACACCTACCTAGAGTTTTCCAATAAATTAGATAAAGTTATGTAAACAATTTATCACAAGTAAATCTTACTTCCTTCCAGACCTTTTCAAAAAAAGAAATAAATCTATCATCACACAGGTCCAGGCACTAAGATTTTGGATCATTTTAATATTATTCCATGTCATGCATGCCAAAGGTAGATCTGAATAAACTTGCAGATGAAGTCTATAACAAACTGAACAGATTTTTTAATGTTTCCCAGTCCTGACAGTTCTGAAAGCACTGACCTTTCCCTCACCCAAAAAGTTCCCCTGACTATGGTGGGCATGCCTTCACCCTCAGATATGCTTCTAGCTTGAAGATTTTTACCTCTCTGGAGTATGGAACACTGATCACAACAACAACAACAACAACAAAAAGCCCCAGCACGTTCACCAAACCCAAAATGCAGCAGCATGCAACCAGCATACTGACAGTCTATTCAGCTTGTTCTCAATCTGATTATTCACGTGTTTTGTACTGACTGCCATCTGCCCACTCCTCCTCCTGTCTGCCTCTGACACAGACTTTGTCATCTCATAAGCCTTTTTTTTTTGGCACTTTTCTGCACACTTCCTTCAGGACATTGCTACACAGAGGGAATAAACTTCATTGCAAGATTGTTTCATTGCAAGATTGGAGCTCCCCAGGCATTACATTTCAATTCAAATCAACTCAAATTCAGAAAAGGTTTTGCCACGTAACACTCAAAAAAGCCCTATATACTTACCTTTTGCTTTAAAAACATTTATATATATATAACATGCATGCAGATAAATTATATAGATTAAATATAGGTATAAATATATTTATATACATGTTTAAGACAGGAGATAAGTTCAAGACAAAGTCAGCCACTACTCACACTTTTTTTCCCCATTTAAACTGCAATTTGAGCACTAATCACCAGAAGATACATACCAGAGTAAGCACACAGGTATTTTTATTTTTGGAAAATAATCCACTGCTTCATAGGACTTGACAGTTGTCTCTATTAACTCCATGGCTGTTGTAGCCAAATCTTATCAGGCACTGAAAAGGATGCTGGGATTAATTATGTAGCTCCAATCTGGCCCTTTTATTAGTATCAGGAATGTTCATTCCCCAAGTTGTACATGACAGTCACTTAAAACTCCATCTGGCTTTTATGATTTACACCAGGAACTTCCGTGCTAAGAGTTCATGAATGTATTAACTGCACTGAGGATTTGGGGGTTTTTTTTTCCCTCTCTTAAAGAAAAAAAGTTTTCAACAAACAGCTCAAGTATGAATGAACCTGCAAATGCCTGTTAGCACTTGGAAATTTAGGAAGAAAGAAAGATTGTCTGCTTCTTTACACAAGGCTTGTTGAAAGACTTGGAGAAAAATAAATGCAAAAGAGCCTTCTCTTTACTCTCTCTGCTGCTGACCTTTAGACCTGACACCCACTGCATCCGGTGGGAAACTTTTTCCAAGAGAGCTTTCTTATAAATATTTTAGCAGATTTAAGCATCCAGACCGCATTTTATCTGTCCATCTACTAAAAAAGCTACTGATTCACAACAACCTATATGAGGACCTTTTTATTCACAGAAGTATCTGTCACACAATAAAATATAATTAACAGAATCCTGAACGTGCTATATGAAGGCACTTTTGAAGCTTGGGTTTTTTGGGGGGTTTGCTTGGTTTGCTTCTTATTTTTTTTTAATCATATTTATTCTTACAGCTGCTACAAGTTTCTAAAATACAACTTCATTGCTGCCTATTCTCCTGTATATGGTTTTAAAACAGATTTCCATATCCTCCATAAATAACAGAAGTACTAGGAAAAGTCCATGCATCCCTATCTTTGGTCAATAAAAGTAATAACTCAATTTCCTTCTCAAAATAAAAATTCAAGTTTCTCTTAGATGTTTTGCCAATAAACGTCCTTAAACTTGTAAGAATCGTTTACTTAAAGGAATCTGTTCAGCTTTCCAGCATCTAAGAACTGCACCTGTTCCTTTTTAGAGAACCAGTCCCCTTGTCAAGTCTTGCATTCCTCTTGTTCCTCCACTACAACAAGAAACTGTTTCATGCAGTACAGAGCAGATCACTCTGGAAAGTCACAGGAAAGATTTCCTTTACTTCCACAGGGAGCATCAGCATTCCTCTCCAGGTGCACTTCTCCTCCAGGTCTACCCTTCTTCCCTCTGTAGGTGGTTCCCCTGCAAAGCTATAAATCTCACAGGCTTGTGCACAGCTATGCCAGATCAGTGCTCAAAAGGAAACTTTCCAGCTGCTCTGAACAAGCCACGGAGTCAGACAAGGACAACCACGTTCACCAAGACAGGTAATCAGGAATTTGGCTCCCTCACACTGCTACAGTACTAACAAAAGAGACTGAAGTATGAAACATTAGACACTGTTTAAATAAGGTGCTCCATTTACTTAGAACTAGATTATGCATATTGCTTTACTGCAGGATTTCATGCCAGCAAGTTTCAGCTAGATTTAGCAAGTAAGAAAAACAGAAGAAATGTTTGGGTTTACTGCTTATAATGGAGGGTTTGTTTCAATTTCACCCATCAAGTGGCAGTACTTTCATTATGAATGAGTAAATGCTAACTGTAAGGACAAGTTTGAAGGATCAGTATCTGAAGACACAATTCCTCCCAAAGACTTTGTAACAGGAAGTGTGGAGTGACAGTGTAATAAAAGCCTTTCTTTTCCAGTCTTAGTATTGTCCAGGCTTCTGTTGACACTTAAGTCTTTTGGGTTCTGTGGCTGTTTTATCACCAGCCATCAAAACTGCATTAGTGGCCCATCTACATATGATACAGATCAAAGCTTCAGTCCAGTAAAACCTGTGTCTCATAACTTCACAGTGGTGAAGTACAGTTCTATTACCAAAAGGAGCAGGGGACAAGCTCTGTCTCACTCCAAGTTATTCCTCAGATGTCTCCCAGGACACTGTTATGCTCCTGGCTCATAGGAAACTTGCATGCAGACATTTGAGACAGGCAGCAGCTCTCAACCCCTCCCGTAAGATAACGCCAGTGAATTATCATGCATGAGAACAGCAGGACAGGATGTACAGTGTGAGCTTACATAAGACACAAGGCACTGCTGGGAACCAGCACAAGTGAACAGCATAAAGGGCTCAGAAAAATGCTGATGTCACTCGTGTACATTCGGCTTGTGCTGGCCAAGTTTCTCTGAACCCAACACTGGCCTTTCTGGCTGTTTGCAAACCTTGCAGTCTGCTCTGCTATAGGCAGATCTTGAAAAGGAACTTGTTTTCAAAATCCTGTGTTTCTTCCTAATGAGACCTTTAAGATGAGCAAGAATCTAAAGAAAAACAGAAAATGTAATGGAGAACTGGAAAAAGCATGTAATTGTGTACACAAACACTTGCTCCTAATACTTACTGAGAAAATAGTTCAAGCACAACTTATCCGTTTTAAAACATGACCTCTACAAACCTACTAAGGTCAGTGAGACTTACAGTAGTTATTCAGTGAGCCCTGCTTGCATAAATTAAAGGTGCCTAAGGGTAGCTATGAAACCAGGTATTTGATTTTTCCAGGGCACCTACATACTAAGAATTAACAATGAATTGCCATTCTACCAGAGCAGCTTTCAGGTTCGTGAAAAAAAAAAAAAAAAAAAAAAAGAAAAAACACAAACCAAACCCAACTGGGTTGTGCTTACCTCCTCCTCAACACAAAAGCTTTCCTATTTAATGTTAATCTGATTATGGAAGTTTTATATTAAATTGAGTAGGCAAGTGAGAAACTATATATCAAATTACTTTCAAAAAATCCCCAAGGTATGAGGCAAACAGTACTTCTTCCTGGAGTATCCTTCTACAACATCTAAACAAAATATGAGTAATCTATCTGCACAAGTCAGTATTGAGCAAAACTGTGGAGAGAGAAAACTTATTTCACTCAGGTCAGGATCTGCAGCAGCAACTCCCAGCTCTGTGCTTGGCTGCTTCCATTTGTTATTGCAGTGGCTGCACTTCAGAGCAGTGTGTGAACCACGACAGTCAACTCCTTCAGCTTCAGAACTCCTGTATTTAGGTTTTTGCCTACAAAATATTGGACATATTCTGATTTTCCAGAGAGAGCATCCTATAAGGTGAGAGGGAAAATATTGTTCCTAAAACTAAGATTGCCTTTTATTACAGGTATAATGAACTTATTGTCACTCCCTTTAGTATTTCCTTGCAAAACCACCATGTAGTTCAGAGATGTCAGCTATCAGGGATAATCTGCCACATTAGAAATTCACGAGGTTTCCTTAGCAGTGGAAGAGGACACCACACAGGTCTGTTCTAGGAAAACAGAACTGGAAAAAAAAAATCCCATCCATAAAGTATTTGCACTATGGAATAGCACCTCTTTGAAAGCACACATTACATCAAAATACGAAGTGCAAAATGACCACAGTGCAAATCATGCAATATCCCAGGTTATTAAGTGTCTTTTTAAGCAAGCTCTTATTTCCATCAAAGTGTGGCTACTACAGTTCATATCCTGGCTAGAGCCTTTCTGCTTCTATAATAGAAATACCATCACTATCTACCCATTATTGCTACAGCGGACAAGCATTTCACAGTCATTAGTATGTTTATCCACAGGACGTTTTTGGAAAGCACCGCTATTCCTGATTCATAAGCAAACAGAGGACTGATCCAAGGTCACAGAGTAAGTCTGTGGTAAAGTAAGAAACTTCACCTGCTTTTGCCTTCCTGCAACTAATACTTTCTATTAATGAGTCATTGCTGCTGCTCTAAAATATTCTTTCAGCAGGAAGAGACAACAGACTGCCTGTGGCATTCAAACTCTACATGCTAATAGCATCTCTGCTCCAGGGTTTGCTAAAAAAGAAAAATCACACCCAAGGGCCTTGTTCTGTACTGTCACAGAATCCTGCTTGTGCACTGGACTGCTGTGGGGCAAAAAAGGAATATACATATATATATTATTAGGCAGCCTGCCTCGTCCGTGACCCAGCTCTTTCCCCAGAGAAACAAAACCCACTCGTTGAATAGTTTTAGTCCCTCACACCACAGACCACCGGGCAAGAGCAAAGTGCAGGGAGGAAGGGACAGTCAGCTGGGAGACAAGTTATGCAAAGCTGGGGGCCGGGGAGGGGGGCAGCGCTCCCTAAGGCCCACAGAGAAAAAAAAAAAAAAAAAAAAAAAAAAAAAAAAAAAAAAAAAAAAAAAAAAAAAAAAAAAAAACCCCCCCGGGGGGGGGGGGGGGGACAGA
>VWYP01009945.1:9615-41356 GCA_013400435.1 Pycnonotus jocosus | reverse complement strand
CAAACCCTGGAGCAGAGCTGCTGTCGGCTGTAGGGTTTGAATGCCAAGGCAGTCTGGTGCCGCTATGGGTGTGCCTGGGAAGCTCAAGATGTGGGAGTGTGAGTGCCCAGCCCTTCATGGAGTCAATCGTTCCCTCCCCTCTGCAGGGAGAAAGAGAACATTGGGTCTGGTGGATGGCAAGCTGAACATGAGTGCCGTGGCAGCCAGGAGGGTTATCCGTGTCCTGGGTTATCAGGGACAGCATGACCAGCCAGGCAAGGGGATTGTCCTGCTCTGCTCTGCACTGGGGCAGCCTCACCTCGACTCCTGGGGACACTTCTGGGTGCCACAATATAAAGACATTAATCCATTAGAAAGGGTCCAGAGAAGAGCCATGAGGGAGGTGAAGGGTCTGCAGGGGAAGCGATATGAGATGTGGCCAAGGACATTTGCTCAGCCTGGAGGATACGAGAGGAGACCTCATTGTGGTCTGCAGCTGGCTCTCAAGGAGCAGCATAATCTCTTCTCTCTGGTGACCAGCGGCGGGACCCAAGGGAATGGCCTGGAGCTGTGTCAGTGAAGGTTTAGGTTGGATACCAGGAAAAGGTTCTTCACCCCGAGGGTGGCTGTGCACTGGAACAGGCTGCCCTGGGCAATGATCATACCACCAAGCCTGAGAGAGTTCAAGAAGAGTTTGGACAATGCTCTCAGACACATGGTGTGACTCATGGGGATTGTGCTGTGCAGGGCCAGGAGCTGGTCTTGATGACCCTTGGTGGTCCCTTCCAGCTCAAGGTGTTCTCTTTGATTATATCCTGTTCTGTTCTGTGAATTTAAATGCTGCCTTTTCTATGCACACATTTACACAAATGCAGCTTGTGCCCACCACAGTTTGCCTGCTCCTTTCCATCTCTGGTGTTCTTCCACATCCCATGGCACTTAAGAATTCCCCGAGGATCAAGCTGCCTCTCCAGTGGTACAACTTACAGCACGTTCCTATTGTTTAGAGAACATATGGGTAATTGCATTTTCTTTTCCCAAAATACTTGGCAGAGAAATCATATATGTAATATGTATAACATATGGAAGGCTGCATATGTCAATGCCTCAGTGCACAATGTGTGCATAAATGTTTTATGTATAAATGCTTTGCTTCAAACACTTGTCAGCTGTGAGCACGTGCAGCTTGCAACGTGTGTAAGGTCAGTGTGTTTGACTCTGGGTTTGTACTTTGTTTCATGAAAGGTGTGTGCGTTATCAGCATGTTACATATTTCAGGCTTTAAGTCAAGATAAGTACATAGGCATGATATTTAAATACACTATCAATTAGCAATTACACTGCCTTTCATCTGCCCGACGTGCAGAACACGCTGCATACTTTGTGTGTGCCACTTGCTGTCATTTTTGGAGCTGTGACAAATTTCAAACGATTTTAACCAGAATAGTAATTCAGAAATACAATCCTATATTCATCAAAAATACAAGCTGAGATGTGTTCATCAAACCCTTCCTGAAGGTGGATAAAAGGGCATGGATACAGTTTTCCTGCCTTTGAAATGCACAGTACCTTTCTTCCAGAGTATTAAAAAAACGCAGTTTAAATCCTATCACAGCATGACCAGGATCTGCAGTAGGAATTCATGCATGATCTGGGTCTTGATCATTTAAGGGCAGAGTTTTAATACAGAAATAATTTTAAAGAGACATTTTTAGCTATCACTGAATCTGTGACATGGCTTACTTCTTATCAGCCCAAATAGATTTAGTGTTGTATTACTGACTGATAATGCTGTTGCTGTGGGTTCGACACCTGTATGGGCCATTCACTTAAGAGCTGGACTTAGTGATCCTTGTGGGTCCCTTCCAACTCAGAATATTCTGTGATTCTGTGAAAACGCTGCCACTGGCTGCTATTCAGAGCAGGAGTGTTTGGGTGGAAGGTGACTCTTGCGTGGTGGGCAGTGAGAGTGATGCCAGCCTGTCCCAGGAGGCCATGTGTGGATCTGCCAGCTTTGCGCAGCGGTTCTGGTAGGTGCCAGCTCTGATGCAATTTGCTTTTTCATGGGTTCCTTTAATTCCAGTCTCCCAGTCATGAGCCTGACTGTGGCTGGCTTGCAGGGGTGTGAAGGGGATGAGTTTAGCCAGTCAGGAGCAGCCAGGAGTGACCTTATTTTAAGGCACCAGACAACCATCTGGGCTGAATGTGCCCATCAGCCAGAATGAACTGCCTACCAAGACACCAGGACTTGGACTTTCATATTTGTAATGCGGTGTCTGTATTACTGACCCCCAAAACAGGAGGAAGACTTTGAAAAGCAAACTTTTGAGAAGGGCATAAATAAATGGGCTAGCAGGGATATATCAATATGATGAATATGAAGGTGTTTCCTTCCTGCACATGTCCTATTGTTACCCAGTTCAGCAAGGAGAGCCCTTTCTTTTCTCCCTGAGGGTCAAGCAGTTTAACCAGTGTTTTTTGGGGGACATAAATACAGTCCTTAGCATGAATAAATTCAAACCAAATACACCTCTTTGGCACTTTTATCCATGAAATCTTAAAAAAAAAAAAAAAAAAAAAAGCCAAGATAAGCCTATAATAACTAATTGGACGTGACGAAAGGAGATGGCACAATAATGTAGGTGAGGGAGGAGATGGAGAAATCAGTCTTGAGGAAAGATCTGGCACCCACAAGGTATGAGAGAGCCAGAGCTCATCGGTTCAAATATAATCTTCCAGAAAGGGAGGGCACAAAAAGATCCAACCCACCAAAGTCTCTCATTCTTGCACAGAAAATGCCAAGCTCCCGCTCCTGATTTCCATGAGAAAGGCCACTTCTGTCAGTGACATTCTGCTGCATCGAGTCCCTGCCACAGACCTCCTCCTCAATGCAAGGCTGAAAGAGGAGGGGAGGAATAAACTGCTTTCCTAAAGGGCTGGAGCTGCCAAAAAGGCTCGTGGAAAGCCAATTGTGCAATGAGGGAAAACAGGGAGGGAGGATCCCTGCTCACAGACACAGTGAAACGCCTGTCGAAAAGAAGTGGGAGAAGGGCTAAGAGGCATTTTGGTGCATTTATACAGATGTCGAGTGAGCGCTGGTTTGAAGCGAAGTTGTTGACGAGGACACTGATGTGGGGTTGATTTTGAATGCTGAGCCCTGTTGCACTCAAGCCTTCCCTTCATATGCATAACATCCATAAGTGCTGCAGCTTTCAAATCCCGGCTCTCACGGAGGTTTTATAAGCACTTCTCATTCGTAGATCCTGGAGCACTTTACAAAGACAACTATAAATAAGATGGATGGGAAAGTGAGGAATTGAGAGGGGCTTTTAAAGGGTAGTGGATTGTTTCTTTAAGGGTTTACTGTGGATAAGAATGAGATAAGAACTGTCATTTAACTGAATATAAAATATTTTGCAGTGGCACACTGTGTCAAATTTCTTGTGCATAGATATTTATGTTATTAAGGCAAAGTTTTGTCACGCTGTGTCCAAATTGTCTCTAGCTAAGCTTTTGGAAAGTACAAAAGGAAAAGCACTTAATGTTAGATTTTAACATAATCCATGGATATTTTAGGTACTTTTAAACAGAACAAATCAAACTCTTTTATTCCTAAATGCCAGAAATCCAGTGATATTTATGTAACTATGTAACTTGACCTGTCTGTTTTACCTGTTCCCAAAGGTTTATTAAAGGCAGCTTTCAAATTAAGTGGGCTGGAATATTTGATGCTCCCTTGCCTGCTTTTCAAAGGCTATGCTGAGCCCGTACTGTGAGTGACACTGCTGTTAAAGGGGTAGCACTTTGCTTTTACCACAAGGTATGCAGAGAGGGAAAGAACACCCTGGTCCTGATTCCAGCTTTATGCTCCAAAGCAGCCATTTAATTTCTGTCTTCTTCGTCTTCCTCCTCCACGGAGCTGGGTACAATGGTTCCTCATTCCCCAAAGTGGCACAAAGCTTAATTAACCTTGAGAAAAGGTAGGGGTAAATTGCCAAAAACGAGGAGAAAGTAGGGCAAGCCCCAGCACTGTAAGCATGTCTGTGTTCATACTCACCTGTGTGGGACCATTTTACCACTGATGTTCCACTGCACCAGAAACTTGGCAATTTTGGGAAAGCCTTAAACACTTTCAGTACATTTGAAATAACATTGTTATATAACCAGGAGACTGATGGCTCAGCAATATTTTATGCAGCAATCCTTACACCCAAGGGTGACCTTGAAACTGAATAATCAAAGCCATATTCTACTGACAAGTGCACCTGTACTGCCACTATTTACATTGCAATAACACCTGAAGGCCCCATTGTCCAAGGCACAGAAAACCTGGATGCTTGGAAGAGACTGGAAGTGGGAGGGGAAGCAGTAACAGATGTAAAGTATTTATCTCAAGGTCATATATCAGAAAAGTAGCCCTTGCAGGAGAAAAGATCAGTTCTCCCAAGTGCTATGCCTCATGAACAGGAGCTTTTAGGGATAAAAGGATGTATTTATTTCTGGGAATATAAATGTAAAATGCTGGAAGATCACAGTGCCTGCAGCAGGATTTGTTCTTTGCTTATTCTTCTTGCTGGCTGTAGAAGTGCTTGTTTGGTAATTGGGGGGGCATGGCTTTTTTCTTAGACACTTTAATATTTAGGCAAATATTAAATTGCAATTTAATTACCAATGTCCTTATGAGAACCATGATATTATCTGAAGTACATTACTACTTTTCTAATAGCAGACCCAAAAGATCAACACTTCTATTTCAGAATTTTTTTTTTGTTGGAAAAGTTTATTGAAGTTCCTGAAGTGATGCTGCTTCTGTAGTGCTCTTTTATAGGCCATGAAACAATGAATCTTCAAGTCACACTCCCCACTCTCTACCCAGTGCGGTTCTCTGTCACTATCGGCTCTGCTTTGGTTTGATCTAACCAGATGGTATCTCACAAGATGCTAGACATGAATATTTCATATGGTTTAGAAACTGTTTTTCCTCGCTCTTTAGTGGTAAAATGTGTTGATTTAAGACTTTTCACAACTTGAGATACTTTCTGGCCTGGTGCCACAACTCAGGCCAAAGACAGCTGAGCATTGTTGTCGTCTCACAATGTGGGAAGCAGAGGGTGTTTTGAACTGCTGGAAAAATGGAGCTGAAATTTTCCATTAAAAGAAAAAGAAAAAAAAAAAAAAAACCCACATTGTTCAGACAGCAATTTTCCAGTCAAGCTGTACTTAAGTTACATTTTTTTGGACATAAGTCAAAAGTCAGAGGCATTAGATCAATGCAATTTTTGATCTACTGCGTCAGTAGCCAAGTTAACTTCAAATCTCTGAGCCAGCAAACACTGCTTTCATTCAAAGTTAGTTTTATTTCAGTTTAGGCCTTTTCTAACACTGCTTTCTTATTTACAGTATGAAAGTCTTCAGCCAGTGTATCCTGTGATATAACTCAGTTAACAGTCACCTGCCTTTCCCTCAGACTTTGCTTTTGCTCCTCTTTGGAGATTTGAGTGATTCCTTTCGATTTAGGTTTGTGTTGGTTTTAGTGGATAATCAATATCAAGATCCGAGTGCTGCACTGAAGCTCTGGAACTTGCAAAACCAGTTTTTTGGTTTCTTCAGCTGCACATGCAAATTTTTATTTTAGCTTTTCAGCCACAATCCAGCCCCAGATTAAGACATACACAGCTTGATTCACTTACCCGCACATAAAACTTCTGTGCCATTTAAGATGTCCTAGACAACTACAGCTCCTGCTTCAGAAGGTCACAAGTCCACTGTAGATCCTGTATAATTTCTGACAGTCCCATAAATGCATCTGAGATACCCTGGGGCATCTCCAGTGACTCTTGGCATTTCAATTGGTTAAATGTAACTTGGGTGTAAATGTAAATGTGTGCAGGCATTTCCCTTTGAGCTGGGTGTCTGTGTTCCTACCAGAGCCAACAGAGACCCAGCCAGCAGAGCCTAGAGAGCTTCCAGCTGACCAGAACTTAAATGTCCACATTGGGGTATGAGATCATCATGCTTTTCTGATCGACATTCTGTTGACACATTTTCTTGAGCAGAGTGTGTTTTGTTCTTTCGTGTGCGTGCTGAAATCTAATTTAAACAGTCTGCACACCAGAGGGGGAGCCACATAAGAGGAGCTAAGTAGCAAAGGATTGAGGATCCAGGACTTTCTTTTCATCTAGAAGGCTAACACCTAAAAAAGGCAGGCAAATTCCCAAGCAAAAATTTCTCCTTAACCCAGCTGTGGTGCTTCTCTGCACCCCAAAACAATCTCCTGGAGTGATGGACAGTCCATTCATAGAAATGAGAGTTGTAGTCCCTCAAGCGACACTTCATCTCAATGTACATCTACTCTGGCTTAATTTATGTTCTGCACCGTATGATACTCCTGTTAGACACACACTCCACATGGAATCTGTGAGGTGTAGATTCCCATGTATTATCAGATGGAAGTAGGAAGTATCAAATTATCAACCCCTCTTCAGGAAATGTGGGAGACAAGTGGTGCCAATGGTGGAAGAAGAGCTGGGAATTGAAATCAGAGATCCAAGATGATGCAGAAGATCAAGCAGATGTAGTACAGGGCAGAAGAAAATAAATAAGGAGGATAAATCAGATGGATTGGAGAACATGTAGATAAAGGAGAAGAGGGAATAGCATGCGACTTGAGAGGCAGTGTCATACACTGCTGGAAAAAGCAGAAGATAAAGAGTAGAAGAAGGCGTTGGTCCTTTGGCTGGACTACAATATCACCCCAGGACACCAGCAGGACAAAGTGTTGAGATTAACAAGAAATCTGTGAAAGCAAAGGAAAACATTTAGTCTGTGTTTATCAAAGCAATTTAAAGAGCAGTGTAATTCTGCCCTGATGGCAGAACAGCATGAAGGTCACAGCACCTCTGCCCTCTGACACACCAGCCCTGCAGGGCCAGAGGCAGAGCAACTCCTGACTGAGTGAGTCCCACTGTCTGCTATCACAAACAGCCTCATGAGCAGGTTCAAACCTGTCAAATTTTGTCACAAAAGTAGTTTGGATGCCCCTCACTCTCAACACACTGCAGCAATTAGACCTCCCTGTTCAGTTGGTTACAAATCTGCACTAATTTTTTCTGAGACAATTTATACCACCTGTTTCTGCACCAGAATTGGCTTTTCACTTAAATAGTTTTCCCCAGTGTTCCTCTCCTTATTGTATTTTTAGAAAGCAGTCATGTTCCCTTGCAGCCACTCTTCTGCCAGACTAAACAAGACTTCTTATGAAACAGGGCATTATAAAATAGGCCTTCCATTCCCATGGTCCTTCTAAAAGCCCTTCCTTTCACCTAGCCCACACCGAACTTGTCTTTTCTGAACTCATTCAGTCAGATATGGGCACAGTTTTTCAGAGAGGCTGGAGGGACAGAAGTGTTTGCTTTTGACCACAGCTGCACTCCAGAGGTTTCAGAGTCCTGCTTTCAGCCTTGCAAGTCATTCCACATGTACAGGATCCACAGCATGTCTCAGTCATGGTCCCTTACAGGCCATTTCTGCCCCTCCCAGTGGAGTACTTGAGAGGCCATGGGCTTCCAGACTCAGCCATTTCCCTCAACAGGGCAGGACCACACAGATCCTCTGGCTGGAGTTAACTTGCCTCCAGGAAGGCTGTGATTCCCCCTTCTCCTCATTCCCAGTAGTGTGGAAACCTTTGCATGAGATGAGTTACATTCATACCTGTATGTGAGATGGCAGCTCTCATCTTCTGCTTAGTTTTGGATCCTCCACATGTGTCCAAGCCCATATGCTTGCAATACATGGGGGAAAGGTTCTGCCACACAGCACTTCTGCAGCTCTGTGAGGGATTCCAATTCTGTCAGCCCTCCAGAAATTGCAGGAACACAGCAATTGTTGCCCAGCTGTACTTTTCCTGCAAGGAGCATTGCCTGCTATGCTTCCCTTGAAAAGACAGCACAAAGGATTTTTTTTTCCTAAAAATCAGAACAAAGCAAAATAAATGTTGAAAATAAAGGAAGTGTTACTGCCCCCAAGGTCATCTATCTTTATGATCTCACCAACTTTCTTTATACCACCTTTATCTTTATTGCAGTTTTTCCTCAGGAGGATTTAACCTTCAGACTTCTTATTCTAAGCAAAGGGGTTCTTTTGCAGTGCCTGCAAATATTCTTCCTGGGTTATATTACTTTTCTTATTTTTCAAGACTAGTCCACCACATTTTTTGTTTTACAGCTGTTATAATCACAGTCATTGAAGTGCTGGTCAGAAGAGACTTCTGGAGTTCTCTGGTCCAACCACTCACTCAAAGCAGGTATTGTACTAGCACCTGCTGCGATAACCCATGGCTTTGACCTTTAAAAATGCCCAAGAACAGCAAATCTACAACCTCTCTGTGGAAACCTGTGCCTGGACTTCACCATCCTCCAAGTGAAAAAGGTTGTCATTTTGTCCAACCTGAATTTTCCATGATGCCTTTTGTGGCCATTGCTCTTCTTCTTATCCTGTCTGCCAGGGCTGAGAGTGTTTGTCTACACTGTCTTTACAATTCTCACCTTGCTGTACCTGAAGACAGCTCTCGGATGGTCTCAGACTTTGCTCTGCCAGAGAAAACAGGCCTGAAGGGTTGCCTTGGGTGGAAATGGGGGTTATGGTCACAGAATCATAGAATATCTCAGGTTGAAAAGGACCCATAAGAATCTTAGAATCCAACTCCCTCCTCCTTGCAGGACATCCTATCACAGAACCTGATGAGTAAGAGCATCATCTGGACACCCCTGCTTGGCCAAGGTGCTCAGATGTGCCCTGTGGTGGGGCCATTGGAGCCAGCTGGGATCAGCTGTGTCCAGCACAGAGAGCCCTGGCCTCTCCACCCTGCAGCCCCATGGCCTGCCCCTGGATGTGACCAAACCCTGCCAAAGCATCAGGATGATGAGGCCAGCTCCCGTTGGAATTTCCCCTTGCTCATTGCTGAGGTTGCTGGAGCAAGATCTGCCCTTGAGAAGTTTTCATGGACTCTCATAAGTGGAAGGCATAAGGAGGTAAACTTCCTTACAAAAACTTTAGTACTGAAGTCTCTCACCCAGAACATCCAATTTTCTGTATTTTAGAAACTGATTGTTCTAATTTATCTTCTAATAAAAACAAACCCTTCGTCATCAACTCTTTTTGTGATCTGGTATGCTCACCCTGAGGACCATTCACAAGTGGGTCAGCACTATGGCTTTGGCTCTGCTCTGGTGCCATCACAGAGTGTCAAACCTGTCATCACATCTCACTCTTGTCCTTCCTTGGCTGTCCTATCAGAAGGACGTTGCTGGAGATCATTATAGTCTCTGCTCTCTTCTGAGTCCCCTCCACAACAGCGGGTAATCCATCTCACTGAAAACTGTGGAAAAAAGGTTCTTTCTTGCTTCAGACTGTAATTAGATTATCTTTAGTTATTACTCCACTCTCTCTGCTGAATAGATATGCTTTTACCCTCTTCTCTTTTTAATTATATGGCTAGAAATGTTTTACTGTGATATATCTTTTGTCTTGCTGTGTTAACTATTCTCTCTAATGTTTCCCTAGACCAGAACAACATCTGTGTACACCACGGAGACCACGGTTCCCATCAGGGTTTGATGAATGGACCTCCACCAACCTTCAGCATTCCTTGCAGAACGCCATGCACCGCTATTACCTAAAAATTAATTGGAAACATTATTAGAAACCTTGCTTTATGTAGCTCCAGAGACTGGCTGGGAATTAATGACTATGGCAAGCTCTATCCCATCCAAAATTTCTTCTCAAATGCTAAGGACAAACTGGATGGAGAGCAGAGGGAGTGATTCAGCCCCAGCAACTGAGATGCAGTCCTGAAGGGTGGTGTATGACCTCTCTTTTGTGGTGTCAGACACCTGCTGATGGGGGTAGTTTAAACAGATAGAAGTTTTTGACATCAGCCATTTTGCTGAAGTCCCTTTCTTTTGTAAAAAGTGGATCATGTTCCTTAGTTTACCTACTTGGGTAATTATTTCAGATATCTGAAAATATTCTGAAAACAGTTTTTTTCTACAATGATCAGTGAGACAAAACTTCAAAATTAAACAAAATTGGAAAAATCCACAACATAAGCAACAGTGGGGCCATTATCTTGCTCTGGGCTGACTGGCATAGCTGGCTATAGCTATATTTTTAAATTTCCACCATTCAAAACAGGATGGGCTCATGCAGACTACACCAGCTCTTGCATGGTGTGCAGGAATTCTTTGGGAAGACACTAATTGGCTGAAATAACAATAACACAAATAACAGTGTAAGATAGGGAGATTTCAGTCCCAGTGCTCAGGAACTTTCCCTGCATTTTTCCATCTGTTTGTGTGGGTGTAACCTGCATGACAGGTCTAGTAATTTGAAATACATTATGTATTTAAAAAAACAGGGGAGGATCCACAACTGTAAATCAAACATTGCAGTTCTGATACTTGGAAAGATACTTGGAAAGAAATTAATTATTTGCTTCATCTGTATGAGAAGCTGCCAACATGGAGTTGTTAAGAATAAAGCATATCCCATAAATCCAGTGTAGCTCTTTAGCCCAGTGGGTAAAGACAAAGCAGTTTTGCCTTGACTGTTATAAAAAATCTTGCCACAGCCCTGTGGAAATATCCTCTCTGAGAGGCAAAGAGAACTGGTCTAGATGGGCTCTGCTTAACCCAGCTGATACCCCACATCAGCACAGGTCAGATCCCCAAGGCCACTTTCTGTGATGAGACATGAGGAACTGGATGGAGGAAGGCAGAGCTAAAATGTCTGGCAAGGAGGAATATCCTTCACCAGAAGAAATCACTGTAAGGTGGAGAGTGTGAATGCCTGAAAAAGTTGTGCTTAAGGAGAAATTTTAAATTACTCACTTTTACACCAGCAAGGTCATTTGGGACTGACAGGTCTGCCCCAGCACCAGAATGGTTGGATGTTCTTGTTGCCGAGTTTCCTGGTGATACAGAGCTTACTCAGATACAATTTCCATAAGATAATGTTCTGGAAAAAGATGCAAGTGTTTGGAAGAGTGTTAGAATTCAAGTAATCGTGATAATTTTGAGAAATAGCTTAGAACCAATAAAGTTCAAATTCAAATAAAATTCAATAAAAGCAAGTGCAAGATGTTATGCCTTTGAAAGAAAAACAAAACCAATAAAAATACAAAAAGGTCAATATTAGTCTATGCCTGAGTATATTTTAAAAAAGAATACAGGGCTGTATTCTGATCAGGGGCAGAATTTAAGCCAGCAGATAAGATGCTGTTGAGCCATTCTCGTGTATGTCACATGTAAGAGATAATGGCTATTATTCCACTCTATTTAGCAGGGGCAAGACCTTTCCTGGAGTGTGTGTCCTGTTTTGGGCACACATACTTTAGCAAGCAGGGGGTGTGTATGTGCACAGGGTAGAGCTCAGCAGAGCCACAGCAGAGCTCAGAGATTGGTACACTGTGAACCTGTGGAGAAAGGGGGACCAAAGCAGGATTGTTGGTTTAATAAAAACAGCATGAAAATGTGGATGTGGAAACAGGCTTCCAACAGGAGCAGCTCTGCAAATAATCACTGTTGGTTCCCAAGACCAGGACTGAAGAGGCATTTGTTGCACACTAAGAGCAACTGTGCTTGGACATTAGGAAACAATTAGCAATGAGGAGGGTGGGGATGTGTTACTGGGAAGGCTGTGAAAGCCCAGGATGGGGTCAGCAGGCAACAGTACCTTTCAGTCACCTGGGAGTGAGGAGATGGTGTGATTTGAGTTCCCCTCCTGCACTGTGGCTCCTGAGAAAGGAGCTTCCCCATTCCCCTGCTTTATTTCACCTCCAGAGCAGGAGACATTTCCAGTGGCAACAAACAGGAGGTGGCTCTGCTTTTTCTGTTCTCAGTTCTCTGTTCCTATCCTTTAGGATATTCTTAAACTTTCCATTGAATTCACATCAATAATGTTTTTGAAGTAAGAATTGCTACTTTTTTTTCCACTTGGTACTATTACAATTTTTTTTTCTTTTTTTTTCTTTTTTTCTTCTTTTTTTCTTTTTTCTTTTTTTCTTTTTTTCTTTTTTTCTTTTTTTTTGAGTGACTATTCAGTCATTTCCAAGAGTTGGGATAAATTGACTTCATGGTTGAGGTTGCCCTTGAGTATGTAAGGCCAGCATCACAGTAATGACTTTACCTTCCGTGCTAGTGCCCAGTCTAACAGTATATCTTTGTCTTCCAAAGTCTTTCTGCTTTTCCTTATCATCACATTCTCTCCCTGGAAGCTGGCCAGATCCATGTCCTCTGGCCAAGGGGATCAGGCAGGGCGAGAGAACAGAAAAGCAGTGTTCTCTCTGTAGTCCTACAGTCTCAGGCAGGAGCAGTCAGGTCAGCAGCAGTTTCTCTCAGGAAGGCTCACAATCACAAAGCAACTTGTCAAGGCAGAAACAGTGCTGGAGAAGCAGGAGAAGGCCTGAAGGACAGATGCAGCTCACACCATTTCCCCATCCTAAGGAAAAGTCAGTAAGAAGTAAAAGCACAGCCTCTCTCATTAATTCTAGACGTCCTCTGGTAGATACATTATATTTTCAGGGTTTGCCTGTTTCTGTGTTATATTTTTGAACATCCTTCATCAACGAATGTGAAGAACATATGAGAAGTGTAGAAGCACAGAAAAGCTTGGATTGAGAGGGACCTTAAAAATCATCTAGTTCTAGGCCCCCCACCATGGTCAGGGACACTTTTCACTAGACCAGATTGCTAAAAGCCTCACCCAGCCTGGCCTTGAACATTTCAAGCATCCAAAGTTTCTCAGAGCAACCTGTTCCAGTGCCTCACCACCCTCACAGGAAACAATTTCTTTCTGACATCTAATCTAAATCTCTCTTCTTTTAGTTTAAAACCATCCCCCACCTCATCCTATCACTATCTGCCCATGTAAAGTGTGGCATGAGAACAACAAGAGAGCAATCACAACAATATACAGAAGGAAGAGCAGCAATTTCTTCCTTCAGAACATTCTTTCTTAAGATCTCTCAGCTCCTCCACCCTCCTACTTTGATTAGCTGTTTTCCCCCACCCCTGAAACTGCATTAATTTGCTGGCACACTTTGGGCATGGTAAGTGTTGAAACAATGGTTTTAAAGCCAAGGAAAATCCTGCCAGGATATCATGCCCAGGAAGTCAGGTGTTGTCAAAACAAATATTGCTATTTTCTGAACTGCTTCAATTTGCACCTTCCTATGTTTATTTCCTTCTTGCCTCGCAGGACAAGACCTGGGGTGTGTTCAGCAGGTACACCACCTTCCCAACATGAGCTTTGTTTAACCATGAAGAGAAGGGAATGTGACCTTCTCTTGTCATTTGTGGCGTCTTGCAGCTGGCTTTAAGCTGTGCCTGGGTTGTCCCAATCCCAGTTTGTTCTGTCACAGCATGCTGTGCACTCTGGGGGTGTGTGTGAGTGGAGTGTGTGCCAGTGCTGCTCCACGAGTGCTGAGGCAGACACAGGCAGGCACAGAGGCACCACACTGGCAGATTTCAGAGATACATTTTCATTGTGCCAGAGGTTGAAAAGCAAGTCAACATCAGCTCAGCCAGTACAAAATTCTTACCCATGGCAATGCACCCAAGGCTTGTCTCATCTAAAAACTTTATGACAATTATTTCACTTGTGTTTTCCTTCCCATATGAATGTGGATGAGCTGTATTGTATTGCATTGTGCTCTTCTCTTGCAGCCAAGCTGCTTTGTACACTTTATCTTATTAATGACTGGAGCTCATCAGGAGCAGAGAGGGAGGAATTTGTACTCCTTGAGGCAATTGTCCAAAACCTATATGAGATATCTTAAGCTTTGTGCAATTCAGAAACTAAGGGGGGGCTCTTGTGCAAAATCAAAATTGGGAAATCTTCAACTCTAATGATTTTTTAAAATTCAGTATATCTGTGTCGTAGCCAGAAAGCTCATAAACTTTCTGGGAATGCCTGCAAAGGATCAGGCAGTACAGAAAGGCATGCTGAAGCTTGGAGGAGCCAAGGATGCTCATGCCAGGAATGCTCATACAAGCCAAGTCCTGGAGGATTCAGAAGCTGGTGCTGATGAGTTTGACGACCTGGCACGTGGGTTTGGATGAAGTGCCCAGCTTGCTGACAGGTGGTTTTCTTCCTGAGCATTAGCTCTGTCAGCACAAACCCATTAATCTCTTTTAAATAAACGTCACTGTAAGTACAGAACCTGGTCTGACTCCGATGAATTGCTAAGAACCTCCCTCCCTTCTTCCATGAAGCCAAAGTTGCAGGTGGTCTGTCCTTTCAAGAATTTGCTGCTGTTCTGTGAAGAAGTAAAAAGAAACTCTAAAAGGTTGTAAAAAGCCCGTGTATTTCCTAAAGAGTATCTGACCTCATGAAAGAGAAGGTATAGTTTCTCTTCTCTTTTTTATCTGTATTATAAAAGTGGTATTTAAATAGTATTTTCTCTCTCACAATTCAGGGGAAATATCAAAACTAAAATGGTGCATATAAAAGAACCCCTCTTTTCTCATAACCTCTGCATCTCTGAAAAACCCTCAAACAATCTAACCGGATGAAAAACACAAACTAAGAAAAACAGGGCTGGTGGCTCATTGAATTAACAGTAAAAGAAATCAGGCACACCAAGAAATTTCTTGTTATTTTCAGTGCTGCTCCATATGTCATTTTTGTAGAGCACTATATTGTAGTGATGCCCTGCTGATCTGGTAACAGGAATGATCTAAAGGTATTGCCATTATAAACCCCATTTTTATAACCTGGATGTGAACATTTGCTGTTACTTGGTATCTGTTATAAAAAAAAAATTCAATTTTCTTTTTAATGATTTGATAATTTTTCAAGTAGAAAAATATGAAAGGTTCCAAAAGGCAAAAAACAGAGGCAGTTTTAAAGAAGAGAGAAGAATCAACAAATGATAGGTTTAATAATTATTTTTAGTAGTAATAGCTGTAAGTTATATTTGTATTGCAGTAGTGCCTGTATACTGTGTAGAATTAGGTGCTGTACTAACACTTGATTTTTTTTAATGGATTGAGTGGTGGCAGAAAGCATTGGACTGAAAGCCTTATGAATTCTTATTTATTGTTTTTTTGTCTTTGATAGTGCCCTATTATCTGTCTGAGATTTGGCTTTTATTGTGATAGATGCTGTACATGTACTCAATTATCTCCGTGGTGAGAAGCACTTTAATGCATGCTCACTTTTAAGAGGAAGCTGAAACACTCTCCACGGAAAAGAGCCTATCTGCAGAGCAGGGAACAAGCCTCATCACATAAAGCACATATTTCTTGCAAAGCCAGGCTGCAGAGGTACAGCAGAGGTGTCTCAGCAGCCCCTGAATGTGCTGCTCTGCTTACATGGCACCAAAGACCACAGCTGTTGCCTTGGGTGCTGGAATTAGTGAGGCCATGTTGGGACAAAGCTCTTTCCACACTTATCCATAGGTATTCCATGGAACCACCTTGTTTAATTGGACCTCCAAACTGGTGAGACCACAGAGCTGCCAGGCCCCAACTCAGTGAGGCCCTAAATGTGTTTTTTCTTTGTCCCATACAGGGAGGATGGATTACTTCTCTCTACAACCACCTGAGAGGAGGTTATGGAGATGTGGAGATCTCTTCTCCCAAGTGACAAATGACAGGACTAGAGGAAGTGGCCAGGGTGCTGTGTGGACTTAAAGAATGCAGTTACGTGTCTCAAAATACCATCCCCGTAAGATAACCCACCACAATGGAACCTGAGATGAGCACAGATGGCACAGAAGGAAGGAGCTAATTCCAGGCCTAACGGAGGTAGAGGTTTGATCAGCATCCAGACAAAAATTCCCACCATGTCAAACTGTGGGAAAGCAAGGAAGTGCTTATGCACATGCCATCTCAAGTTATGGGAATGGCATCGACCCTCCATGAATACCCAGGACTGTATAAAAGTGGTACCTCCAGAAGAAGGACTCTGGGACCTCCACCAGTGAGGACCAGGGTGAAGAAGGACCAGTGGGACAATGCAGGAATCCACATGGTGGTGATATCTTTTGCTTAACCTCTCTGTCTCTCACTTCTTTCTCTTGCCCTCCCATTCCCATTATTTCTATCTCTCCACCTTAAATTTACTGTTAAATAAAATCTGTACTATTGACTTGGCATATGGTCTCATTTGCACCTTAACTCAGGCAGAGGCATCTCTCATCATGGAATCATAACAGGTGGTTTAGATTACATCTTAGGGAAAATTTCTTCACTGAAGGGGTGATTCAGGCACTGAAGCAGGCTACAGACAGAAATGGAATCACCATCCCTGGAAGTGTTGGAAAGCCATGTGGGTGTGGCACTTGGGGTTTTAGGTTTAGGGGTGAGCACAGCGGTGCTGTGATAAGGGATGGACTCAATGATCTTAGAGGTCTTTTCCAACCTTAATGATTCTATGAATTCCTACATATTATGGGTGGGTTGGGCTGCCAGACCTGTGCAAAGCCCTCATGGACTTTATCATCTCTGTGCTGCCTAATGAAGGAGCAGGTGCCCTACTGATCACCCAAAAAAGACAGAAGGAAAAGGTAAAGGGCACTTTGCTCTCCATTTTGTGGAGACCCTCATTTGGGTATTGGCACCCCACTGAGTGACATGCCCAGATCACAGAACATTACAGGACATAGACACAGCTATGATCCCAACATCATACACACAACCATGTTTCTGACACTGTTAGTAGCTGATCCCAGACTGCTTCATTTATAATCCAGTTTCTTGCACAGGATTTGATTTGCCCAGAATCCCCCTTGGACAGGTGGCTTAGTGCAGTGTAATTGCTTTTTCCTGACCTCAACTAGGCTTGTCAGCAGAGTCAGCCTAGGTTGTGGTTGAAGATAAAAGCAAACAAAGGAATTGAGGCACTTCTAATTTTAGTAATATACAGTTTATCCTCTTCTCACTATCTAGTCTTTAGCATCCTGCTCTCAAATTTGCTTTAATTTTTACTTCACTTTTTTAAGATTAACCATTATGTTCCAAACCACATTTAATCAGACACATACTAATTCTTTGGTTGGGTGCAACATGCCCAGACAAAGCATACTGCACTCCTTTTTCATGGCAAGTCATGCACACAGCTCCTGGAGATTCACATTTAAGCCTCGCTGTCTCATGATGCATTGTGCTGCCTCCAAAGACTAAGTGAGCAGTAACTTTCATTAAAAAAAAATCATAAATATGTTTTACTGCTTGGACTTAGTGCAAATGCACAACTGACTCATTGGCTCAATAGATGTAATTGCTCTCAAGGAGCCTTTATGGTCTATTGTTTCAATTATAAGTGAATTACATAGTCCCTGAGTACTTACTCACTCTGCTTTCAAGGAGAGTGAAAAGACCAAGTCAAAGCAGGAAATTAGACAAAAAGGACATTATTTTATTGAAACTTTTCACCTTCTGAGTGAAGAAGGCAAACACATCAAGCACAGTCCAAGCCATTCCTAAATGACATATTTTATCTGCCTGAAACCATTACAAGCCCTAAATTGTATAAATTCAGATACTGAGAGAGGAAGGCAGAAATCGAAGGTAATATACGCATGGAAAAGACAAAGTTCATGAGGGATGAGACAAGGAGTAAAATGAAACAGTCTTCCTGCCAGTGATAAGTGACTGGGTATAGGGAAAAGGAACAAAAAAAGAAGGATTGGAATTAGATCTCTGAAAAGCTGAACTGTATTTTGAAGGACATCTTGCCCCTTTTCCTGAGTAGAAAATACTTCTGGGATCTGCAACTTTGAGTATCACATGCTCGCCACTGGAAATCACAACATTCTTCAAGAAACTATGCAAATGCTAATATCAGGCAGGAGAAGCACAGAACTGATAATACTTTGTAAAATAAGACCTTCAGGTAACAGTCCTCACAAAACAAAGGGCAACATATGGCAATGCTTTAGTGACAACTTGGAATAAATTTGTCATAGATAAGGGAATGGAAATAGCCTACAGTAGCAGAACAATGCATAAGCAATAAGAAAAGTTTTTCTGCATGTTTCCTCTATGAAGACTGACAAGGGATGGAGTTATAGTAGTTCCATAGTATTTCTAAAAAAAAAAAAAAAAAAAAAAAAAAGTGTTTTATCCTATATTTCATCAAGAACAGTTATGAGCTGGCATATGAATCCTTAGGTGAATCCCTTGGGATTTTGGATGAAAAGATCTTCACATGTTTCATTTTCTAGAAGAGTGTCATGTACAAGACCGTCTGAGAAACATTAGATTCAATAGGGATTGAGAAGATAATGCCAGTGGAACCAGTGCATAAATATGGCAGAGCTGTGTGCCAATATTCCACAGCCAATAAGCAGAAAAAATATCAGAGTGATTTGGGGTGTTGATGAAAGGACTTCCATAAATCCTGGAAAGGGAAAGTAAAGGCTTGTTTTCCTGTCATTTGATTGTGATCTGTGTCTCAGTGGTTGAGATGTGGACATGTGTCTTGAGGGAGTTCCTGGTGGAGGTTTTCTTTGCCAAGGAGAAGGATTGAGAGTACTCATGGAAAACATGACAGAGAACCAAGTGGAGAAAACACTGGGTCCAGAGATGGATTCAAGATTCTACAGACAACTCAGTTTGCAAGACTCCAGCTGAACAAGAGAGTCCAGCTGCTCAGGAGGACCAACTACACAAGATTGAACTTCAGCCAGACACACCTAAGCACGAAAACAGGGATAGACAAACAGACTTGGTGCCTGACATGTTGGGAAGAAGGAAAATTGAATGGCAGAGAAGCACACTGTGCTCTGCAAAAAAAGAGAAAGAATGTAATATTTAATTAGTCACTGACACTTAGATTGAGAAGGAGGGAGGGAGGGAGGGAGGGAGGGAAGGAAGGAAGGAAGGAAGGAAGGAAGGAAGGAAGGAAGGAAGGAAGGAAGGAAATGAAAGCTGGTGATGATCAGCAAACCGTAAAATTATCGTACTCAGTTTGCTTTTGCTCATAGCTGGTCAACAGACAAATGCTTAGAACAGGACAAGGCTTGCAGAAAGCATCTTGATGGAGCTGGGTGCCACAGAGGTCCTCCTGTTTTTGAGGTCCCTTCTCTATTGCCCAGAGAATATGCAGGCAAGAAATCTTCTGGCAACATGTAATGAATTGGGTCTAAGAGAAAATAGGTGAAAGAGAATTTTATCCTTATGGAAGGATACTGTGCTAAGCCGTACTGGTTCTGGGGAAGTTTTGGCAGTGTGGTAGTGTCACTGCAGCCTCCTGAAGTTTGGTGAATTCAAACAAGGCCTACCCATCAGATTTAGTCATATTTGGCACCAGGATGTAACTGAACAGGGCTACTGGGAACCACACTGTTCATTTCTAAAACTTCTGGGTCACTGCCTTGCCTAATGGTCAGCTGAGACTCTGTGCTGACACCATACCACAACCTAGAGGTGACACTTCCAGAGTTACAGTGCCTTGTGAAGTTCAGGCTACATCTTGTGAAACAACACTGCTTGCAATCGTCAGCACCTGTAGTCCAGAGAGGTGTTGAGCTTTGCCTTTACCTCTGTGTGTCTCCATGAATCCTTAAATCCCCAGGGACTTTGTTAGTGAGGTGCACCTTTGTTTTTTCACTGGTCGAAATGTCAGCATATTACATTTGTTTTTCTCTGGGGGTGTACAGAAATTTAAAAGCACTAAATACAGCTCAGAGTTTGAATTTTTTTTTCTTTATAGCTGTATCAGTATTAATTATTTAATCCCATTGGTTGCTACCCATGCAACTAGCAATGATGGGAACCTTATTTGATATATTTGAACCACACAAAGTGCTAAAATTCAGATTTGGAGACTTGTGGTGTGCAGGACTTGGCCTTGTCAGCTATACCTTGTTTAACAAAATGACTCAGTGTGCAAGGTCACCTCTTATCTGTAGCATCTTCTGGTGGAATTAATTTAGGGAATTATCCAGGATGGGTGAATTGTTTCCTTTAGTCAATAGAGAGAAATCTGTGTTGCTGGGCTCCCATGCTTGCTACACTATCGACACAGGCTCTTTGACCTGAATGCTTCAAGTGGCATCTCTCAAAGCCTTTGCTCTCTTTTTTCATTTGCCACTTCTGTGTCAATTTTTTTTTTAATCTTCTTTGAGCACTACATGAACTTTCTTCCTTTCAAAAGTTTTCCCTAACCATAGGGCTTCCCATCCCCTCCTTCCCACCTGGCATATCCATAGTCCAGGTCTGGACTCTGTGCAGATTTTGTGACAAGCTGGGTTGCCTGTGGAGGGGTGGGATCATTACTTATCCCAGGAGAAAGAGCAATGCTTCCAAAATTATGGTATTTCTGTTTAATTAGAGGCATACTAATGCACAGCACTTTCCCTTTTATTTTCTGGTGCCTTGGACAGGTATTTGTCTCCTCCATGTATTAACTTGCACAAGCCCCATTGTCAGGTGTCCAACAATCCTCCTCTCACAGCCCAGACAGGCAAGGATTATGAGGAACTAGAGAGCCCTTCCATGGCCTGTACCCCAGGGCATCCTTAAACACATCCCCTCTTCCTAATGGGATAGGAAACGGACACACAACATCCTCCCAGCCCACCACTCCTCCTGCCTTGCCCAGCTCAAAATTCTGGTCCCTCCCTAGCCCTGACATAACCCAAACACCAGCCCAAACCCCAGGCAGCCACAATATCCCACCCCTTTCCTCTAGTCCAACCCTAATTTGGGGGTGGTAGTGGTGGTGGTGTATTTTTTGTCAGGCATCAACAATTTTCTAGAATAAATGGGTTCACATAAGCCAGTGTCAATAGATTTCAGATGACTCCTTGAATATATGCAAATTGTACATGAAAATAAAAGCAGATCCAAACAAGTATGTAAGGGAATAATGAGACAAAGAATAATTCTTTGCAACAATAGAATTATAACAGTAACATAATTTAGAGCATGAATTATTCTAAATGAAATTATTATTCCAAATATAGTTTTGAATAACAGTCTTAAAGAATTCTGCATAAAATGACAAGAGTGTGACAATGTGCTTTGTAGCCAGCAAAGCTGAAAGCAGTTTTTCAGAATGATTTTGGATAAAGAAAATGGATTAGAAGAAAGAATTCACTTCTATCTGACCCTAAAATAATTTCCCATTTTTACTTTTCCCAGAGTTTTTGATAAAATATATTCAATTGCGCAGATCAGTTGATCTCTGAGTGGTGGTTTATTCTTTGACAAGCCACTGGGCTGTGCTATTACTCTACATTTTAAAGTTTCATCTCTCATAGATCAGCTTCCAGCTCATTGCTCATAAGAATGACTACCACTCATGGCAGATTTAAATTGTTCAGTAACTGAAGAATCTGGTCAATAATTAAAGCCACAATAGCAAATAATGAGCTGCATTTTAGCTCAGTCACAATTTTTGTTTTCTTTTGTACCTGTAAATGCGTACAATAAACCAATTAGCCTTGGATCAAAATAGTTTCCAGGCACATTAGAAGTATCTAGTGATGCAGATTAGTTGTAATTGAATGCTACAGTCCAGCTACCATATTCTTTGCAACCAGATGCTCTGTTCTATATTGGCAAATGCAAAATTTAATCCAAATTAAGAAAAAGAAAAAGGGAAGGCTTAGCTTCCATCGAGGTTTTTGTCTTTTTCTTTTTTTTTTTTTCTTTTCAATGCTGTCTCCTGCAGTTGGTCTCAACCAGCCATCATCCAGCCATCATCCAGGCTCATCTCTGTATTGCAACGGTTGGTTTTTAAAGGTGTTGCTCCAGAAAAGTAAGCAGCAGTCAATATACTAAAATATTAATGATATTTTAGTCAGAGCAAAGACATCAAGCAGGTGATAGTATGCCACTCCTTTCTGGCAGCCTGCTTGGTGCTTTTGATGTTCAGGGCAATACATGTTGCACTGTGTATTGCATTTTTTTTTCTTTTTTTCCCCTATTTTTTATTTTTATTTTTGATGATCAAGCTGCAGCTCAAGGTGATAAAGATTTCCTCTGTGCACTCACTGGGCTGCAACCTTTGTCAGCCACTCAGCCCTCAGATTCTGTCCCAGGATAAATTCCTGGAAATTCTATCTGTGATTTACATGAAAGAATGCTTTATTTGCCAATATACTTTTTTCTCTTTCTCAGGTTACCCACAATTTTAAAATACTCATGAATCTTTGTATTAGGCCTATGTAATGCACCAAATCTGCTTGACTGTGGCAGCATTAAATCAGGAAACAAACGTCACAATCCTGAAAAACAGCTTTGAGCACCAGAATGCCCATGCTGTTATTCTGTTTTATATCGTGGCAAGGCTGCTGATCATGGAACAAGATCCCATCATGCACACACTGTCAAACACAGAACCAGACAGCAGTGGCCAAAAACCTGCCAAAATCTAAGAAGCCTACCCAGGCAATTTGTGTTGTTTTCAGTACATCTTCTATAGGGTCTTCAGGTCAGGTGATTCAAGGAATGACCCATCCTAGGCAGCATTTCTATCTAGTCCCTCCATAACATTCAAATAATGTTTGAAAACTTGTTTTTTGCACTGATTGAGCTGCAGAGGTTATACAGCCACTTGAAGTTCCAAGACTGTTCAATCTAACATCTCTTGGGAACATTACATTTACTGTAATATCTTGCAAATGGCTTTAATTTTAATGCACAGCTTGATCTATAATTAGTTAACAAGTCTCTCTTGAGCCAGCTATGACAATGGTTACTAATTTTTAGCAGCTTATTTATAGAACTGGTCACTAAGATATATGTAGTCCCTCATCCTTTTACTCCTGTCCTGGAGCATGTAATTATTTCATTGGATCTAGGGACATAGTTGAAAATAACTCTCTAAATACATTATTAATAACACGGTCATCATTAAAATAAATTTTAAAAATAACTCATTTACCTTTCTTTCCATTAGGAACTTTTATTTGGTTTACATTACACAAGGGCTGAAGAGTGGAGTGCGATATCTTGAGCTTTCTTTAGAACTGTTTCCTTATTTGAATTCTCCAGGAATATTACATTCAGGCTGCAGACATGCATTTCAGAGGCAAACAAATGACTGCTCTCTCAATGCTTTTGACTTTTCCCTGATATTGAAAAATATTTTTACATAGGCCTCATTTTGATCCTTGGTGCCAAATGTGTCCTGATAAAACTATGATTTGATGTTTTCTAGACACGCATGTTTTGACACATATTTGGGGTTCTGGAAGAGAGAAGCTGCCTCTGGGGGCAGGTGTGGTGGACACAGCAGAGCTTCTTTCTCCTGAAGGTGGAAACATCCTGGTGCAAGGCAGTTTATGAAACATCCCTCCCTGCAGGGCCAGCTCCCTACCCTCTGAAGGAGGCTTTAGCATCCTTCACTCACAGACATTCACTTTCACACTCCTAACAGGATTTTTAGAGGGTCAACCACACTCGCCAAGGGTGTTGTCCTGAGGCACCTGGCTCTTGGAAGTACATCACCCTGAGCTGCTGACAGGAAAGCAGCTTATTATCAAACTGCCTCTCTCTCCCAGAAAAGTAAAAAGCCTGATTTCTTGCTTTTAATCCTTTTTTCACCTTTTCCTGGAAATAAATTAGGTATTTCAGTTGCCACAGGGTCTTCCATCAAGCCCTGATCCTGCCACCAGAAGGACACTATTTACTTCTAGCCTTTGTTCCCTTTCCTTTCTGTACCAGGACACATACTCAGATGTGGCTTTGCCCTCCAGAAGGCATCTATTCCCTCTCTGACATCATGTAGTGACATCCCAAATATCTCAGGCAATTGAGATTCCAGGTGATGTATGAATTCCCTAGGAATAAATATCCTGGTCAATGGTGTAGCAGACAGTGATGAAATAAACTGCTCTCATATGTTGATTTCATGGATGGCCTGACAGATGTTGCACTGAGAGGCAAGAAAGGAGTTTCCAGGCACTTTTTTAATGCAACACAGTCAGAGATGTGCAACTTAGCCTGCAACTTTTATCCCCAGTGAGTGCTTTCCAATGCCCTTGCCCAAGCAGAAACTTCTCCCCTCCTAACCTATCCACCTCTTCATAAAACATGAATTCTAACTTGGAAACAAGCTTGAGTAACTCTCATAAACGGAGCCTATGACAGTGTGTTTTGAGAAGAATACACAGTGAGTCAGACAAAGCAAAGAAGGGGTTTGCAGGAGGACCAAGTACGGGCATAGATGTTGGATGCTTGAAAGAGGATGTCACTGTCAGAGATTCTCCACTTTAGAGTGCAGTTATCATCTGGAAAGTGTAAAAGTGACATCCTGGTATGCCACATTTATTCCTCCTCCACAATTTCTATTCCAAATTCACTCAGTCTTCAAGTCAATACCATGTTTTTCGCACTGACTGCCAGCACAGCTAGCTCAGCCTGTTACCTGAGATTCAAGCTGTGCTCTTTCTGCTTATTAAACCATTGCCAACTGCAAAGCTTCTGGAATCAGACATTAGCTGGCACTGCAGTGGGAGAGGCAGGACATCTGAGCACAACATGGTTAGCACATCCCAGCCACAGGAATGAGAGAGGGAGAAAAACACCCCATCTATCCTCAAATTCGGCACATGTGCCTCAGGAGGCCCACAGAAAACACCCACTTTCAGCATCTAGGTGCCATTTTTATGCAATTACTCGTCTGATTATCACTGCATTTCATGATGGAGCAGCTAAACAGGGAGCCAAATAGCCCCTCACTCATGTACCTGCTGTGCTGGATTTCCAAAGGATCCTTTATAGAGAAAAAAGGCGAAAAAACATGCAGCCAGGATTTATTTACTATTGACTTGTAATCTCTAAACTGCCACACTTCCTGCAGCATGTAAACCTGGCCAAGGTGTGCTCATGCATTTTCACACATGGTTTAGTCACTGAGATATTTAAACAGTATCTTAACAAAGGAAGAAAGATTTATTTAAAAAGAGGAAATGAGAAATGGCAAGTGAACAAAACCCTTAAATAGTTCAGGACTTGTGCTGGGTTCAGGAGAGTATCACAAAATCCACATGCTTATCTGGAGTTCAGCTGACATCCATGAAGTCCCAGCGTCTTCAAAGCAGGCAGGAGCTCTCAGGAGGGCTCTCCAGTGCCTCCAGTGCTGCTCTTCCCATCTGGAAACACTGCAGGCTGGAATCATCACTGCTTTGCACCCTGTGTAACCACTTATCTCTGCAAGGAAGGAAAGCAGAGAAGGTGCAAAATGCTGGAGGATTACAACACATCAGCATCTTTTGCACACAGGCACAGAAATGGGTAATGAGCTGCTGAGAGCTGCTCAGCCTGGTTCTCATCCCAGAAGTTCCATGGATGTCTAGAAAACATTTGCTTTCCTCAGGGGCAATATGGCACTGAAGGCAGCAGATGAGCTGCCTGAGACAACTTCCTTGAGTTAAGTCCAAAGTACATTGGACTAGTGAGTCCTTTGGGATCTTAATTTCTCCCAGATGAAGACTGCCCCGATAACAAGTCCACTGCCTGGAAAGCTGTAGTCTGATGATCTGATAGTTGTAGATTACCTGCTTTTCTGCTGGTCTCTGAAGGAAGGTCAGAGTTTGCACACAGATGATGTCATCCCTGCCTGCTCATTGTGAGCCCACGAGCTGTGGCATCACACAAACTGTATCAATTACTGGTGCCTGAATCATAAATTCACAGAAAGGCTGAGCCTGGACAGGACCTCTGGAGGTTATTTTGTCCAACTCCTGAGCTCAAGCAGGGCCACCCAGAGGCACTTGCCCAGGACCATATCCAGGTGGCTTTTGAATACCTCCAAGGTTAGATACTCCACAACCTCCCTGGGTAACCTGTGCCAGTTCTCAGTCTCAGCAAAAAGTGTTTCCTGATGTTCAGAGGGAACCTGATGCATTTTAGTTTGTGCTCAGTGACTCTGGTCTTGTCAATTAAAGAGACTGTATTTAGCAGCCTGCAGTGAACCAAGCAGAAGGGAATTAATTAATGAATTTTATTCTAGCGTCCAGCTGAAGTGTGTAGCACAGGACAGTCTCTGGCAAAATTCTTTGGTTTGTTTCAGAGAAAGAAAGTTGTTAGTCTTGCAGTTCATTCTGATCTGTGTTCAGCACCCTCAGCCACTTGTGGATGCATCATTTTGCACTGGACATGTCTTTAATTCTAAAAGTGTGAAATGTTGCCTTCAGTCAACTTGACAAGCATTTTTGAAGAATTTATTCTTCAAACCCACGAATCTCATCAGCAAGTACGACACAATTTTTACACTTGGGCAGTGAGTAGGACTTGCTGCTTTTAATTATTTTTTTAACATTTCTGAAGTGCTGTTCTTTAAATAGCTCCTACAGCTGCCTAATTTTCCATCACAATATTGCCAGAGATTATCTATTTTAATTAATTTATTTATGTATTTTTATTATTTAATTGTTTCTTCTCGGCTGAATGGTGGAAGATAATAGCCATGTCACAGTGATACAGTGCTAATTCCAGGCACCAGCTCTGGTGATGTGTCACAGCAGACAGAACATTGGCAGTGGCAGGGTGTTGGTGATGACCCCAGCCTATACCCTGTTTTGGTCTTACAGTTGCCTTCAATCTCACAGGGAGCTGGGAGCCCCCTCCTGTCATGGCAGACACATCTTTTTTCTCCAGGTAGACAGCCCTGGTGATGTGTCACAGCAGGCAGGACGTTGGCAGTGGCCATCTCTGGTGGTGGCCTTCACTGCAGTGGGCTTGGTGACCTGGTTGGGCGTGGACATTTCCTGTCCCTCAGGGAGGTATGGGTTGGACAGCCTTGACCTGAGGCTAGGAGAGCCTCAGTCATGGAGGCTGGGGCGGCTGGAGGTGGGGATGCTCCATTCTTTGATGTTCCTGTCTTTAACAGCTAAATCCCCAGACAGGGTCCATGGCACGCAACCACCTCTCCTTCCTCTACCGCCCAGAGAAAGTGAAACTTTCTACAAGAAGCTTTCTACAAGAACCTTGACCTAAAGGTAAGGAAACACACTTATCCCTGGTCTGTACCCTGTTATGGTCCTACAGACTGCTGGAAGCTCTCTACAGCTCTGAACATAGGCAACTCCACACCTCCCACTTCCTTTGCATTCCATCATGGTCCTACAGGCAGCTGGAAGCTCTTCACAGCCATGGACAAAGGGATTTCCACACTACCCACCATCCTTGTACCCCATCAGGATCCTACAGGCAGATGAAAACTCCTCATAGCCATGGAGAAAGGGAGCTCTGCACCACCCACCATCTCTCTGTGAGACTCACCTCAAAATAAATGTTGAGATTGATGAATTCGTTGGCAATTTCTTCTGGTTTGTGCTGTCATTTTAGGGAAATATTTTGGGACCCTTTTGCTCAAGTGAATATCTTAGGAAAAGATTGATGTGTTACCAGACAGATCACCTTTCTGGCAGCAAGGACTCACTTTATGATAGCTCTTGGCACATGTCCCCTTTCAATTTTTGGAAATAACACTCCAATCTTTCACTGTTGTTCCAATCTTCCTTTTGGGTAGCAGTTTTTGTTACCTCAGAGCAAAACTGCTTTTCATCACATAAGGCCAGCATCCCTGCCCTGCCTTTCCAACTGAACAAAAAGCATGACACAAAAAGGAATGGCAAAAGAGCATCACAGAAGCCACATCTCTCCATCTCCCCTGACTCTTTCCCATTCAGCTGCAGAAGGACAACAGAACATGTTGTTCTGCACTAGAAATGCTGGAAAAAAGGGGAGACTGGTTTCCTTGTGATGAGAACAGCCCTCTTAAATTCCCAAAGAGCCAGTGGGGATACAATATGCTTTGGAGGACACTGGCAGCTCAGCATGGAGGCTTTGAGCATGCTGTTTCATCGCAGGCTCTCGGGGCATGCAGCACACTCCTGTTTGCACAAATTTCTCACTACTATAGTTTTCTCAAAAATTCCTAAAAAATGCAGAGAGAAAGCAATGCAGTGGCGAGACCCTTAGGGAGAGCAGCCCCTTGGGTTTGCACTGTGGTGTTAGACCAGATATGAGGCAGTTCAGTGTAGGAGGTAGGCTGAGACACTCAGTTTTGTGCTGCTTTGGACACAGCAGCCACCTGACTGTGCCAATGTGGTTGTTTGTCCCATGGTCTGTTGCATTCCTGGCCAGAAAGCCCCCAGGCCCATCTTCTTCCTGTAATCTTTGGGAGGTCTGCCTGGAAACAGAAAATGAGCTGGCTGTTTTATTCTTACACAAATGCAGGCCAAAAATTACTTTCTTGCATGAGCAAGCTCTGGAGTGGAACTGGAGCAACATATCCAGGGGACAACTGTTCCCTGCTACCAGCTTGCAGGGTTTCCAAAGGCAGCAGATTCCCACTTTCCACCACACTGGGCTGCATGGTGCAGCTCAGTGCACAAGAGGTCAAGAAGTACTTGCTTGCCAAATGAGTCAGGAAAGGAGAAAATAAATGGGAAAATAATTGCAGGGTTCAGTAACGCATTGAATGGGTCAGGAGCAAAGCATGCAGAAGCAAACACAAGTAAACAGAAGGACAAGGCTCGAGACACAGACATGCTGAGGATCACAGCAGAATCAGCCTCTAGGGGTGACTGGAAGTGATGTGTGGAAATTTATGTATTGCCTGTGCTTCCTGGGCTCTTCACAAGATGGAATGCCACATAAGGAGGACTATGAGCATCCAAACAGCCCTTTCCAGAGCCCAGCCTTTCTGCTGAGGGCTTAACAAAAAGGACTCAAACAAATGAACAGACAGAGTAACGCAGCACAAAATACTGGCACCATCCCTCCTGCTGTTATCCTGCCTTGCAATGGAGGTCATGGAGCATGTATATTCATACCAAGCATGTATATTCATACCAAGCATGCCTAGCAGGGTCCTCTCCCCACAAAGCCATGAGCACCCAATCCAAATCCTAGCACTCCCCATGTGAAACAGAGTCACTAGAAAGCAGCAGACTTTGCTGGGTCTGCTGAGTAGGGAGGGCCTGAAGAGTAAGGCTCTTTTGAGTCTTTGTAAATTGATAAATTATGCAAAGTTTGATGATGTGGTTACGCTGGTGTTGAGCACCTCGATGGATCCTTCCCAGCCCTGACACTGTTGGTGTTTTCAAAGGGGGATCAGTGAGATAGAAAGAGATGAAGAAGTATATTTGCTGGTTTAAATCAGTTCTGGTGCAATTGAGGGTCTGGCCTAACCCTTGCAATGAACAGAGTTACTCAAAAATCAGATTCTTTCCTTTGTGGTCTTTTTTTTTATCCTCTGTTTCAGGCACTCCATATATAAAGGTATCTGTCTTCCTATGAAAGAAAGTGAAAAGATTAATTTGTTAAGTCAAATATTCATGACTCCCAGAGAAGGGAGAGGAAGCCACTTGAAGATCATTTATTATGGGTAAGTAGCTGAGGTTCCTCTGGAGGAAGGTATAACTGCAAATCTGTGAGACCGAGGATTTTTGACAAGGTGTGAGTCATCTCCTGTCATCCCTGTCACACACCGGGAATTAAGATCATGGACAGGTGGCAACTCTGTCACACAAAGGCTCATTTTCCACTGATTTCAGTGGCTGCTGTTACAAATCTTGGGGTCAGATAATCCAGAGAAAATCCCAGAGCACCCCTATAATGGCTGTGTAAGGCATTGTGATAAGCTAGGTGATTAAATGACCTCACATCCTTCTGGGGAAACCCAGGCAACTTTGCAAAGTCAAAAGGACTTTGCTGATCAACACTGGCCCAACAGCCAGAAGCTGAAGAGTGCTGTACAGAGGGATTTTCCATTTGGCTTAAGCTGGAAAAGTAAACTAATTATGTGAATGAATGTTTCCGGCTGCGACAATATCAACCCTTGGGATGCATGTGGCCAGTGAACTATTAAGTACAGTATATCTTTAGCATCCCAGGGGACAATAACTCACCTTGTGTGGCAGCTAATCATTGCTACCTCAGCTCTGCCCGCTCAGTCCCTTTGAGTGGAGTTCCACCCACCCATAATCAGGCCATTCCTGCTCAGTCGTGCATGCAACCTTCTCCAAACAGACACGGCGCCGCTAATCACCACCTCTGCTCTGGCTCGGGCTGCCGTGTGGAGGATGATTCAATACTAAAATGGATCTGGGCAGCACAAGGAGCCTGTCTCGTGCTCCCTCTCATTCAGTGTGGCAGTCCTCAGCTCTGATCATCCATCTGGGGCAGAGTGACCCTGTCACTGCTCCTGCTGCTCGCTGTGGCCTCTGCTGTGCAGCTGCATGGGGCCAGTCTCAGAGCTGGAAAAATGCAATGCACAGAGTTTTGTAGGCATTGAAGTGTCTCGTGAAAGCAGGTTGCACATGAAGAAATAGACGGTTTTCAAAGATGCGCGTTGAATTTGGATTTTCATAGGTGACACTTTGGGATTGTCAGGCAGATTGGCTCTTGGCTCAGAGCTGGTCCTGCAGCTGATGCCATGCAAAGTCACCTGCCTGCCTCCACAGCCCAGATCTCTGAGCTTCAGGCTGCTGCGTGGTGTTCCCCGTACCAGTGCCTGGAACAGATATGATACTTCCAGGGCAAAGGAGACCAGATCTCCTCCAACAGCATTTTACCAATGTTGTTTGTACCTTATGGCTCAGGAGAGAGATGAAGGATGCAGATACTGTCACCAGAACTTTAAATAAAATTTACAAATTTCATATATTGAGGAACCTCTCTTCCTCCCTCTCCACAGACCATAGCCTGAGCCTTGTTTTTATTTTGAGGGCTAGGATGCATTTACTTAACTTTTCATCTTTTATTTTAGGCTGGAGTAAAGTTTTTTTGCAGGACTGGGCATCCTGTCTCTGATGAGCAAGTGTAGCTCAGCACCAAGGATCTGTTTCTCAGTTCTTGGACCTTGACAGTGTTACCTGCAATTCCCAAATCTTGTTGGTGACAAGGATAGTAATGTCCTGGAGAGGGTAATGAAATATTTTGATTTTTTTCAAAGTTTCTCTTAGATGTTTCTGTTTCAGTGGTCTTCATTTTCCTTGGGCATGTCTATACAGGGAAAATCAGGAAAGTTGATTTAAATTAACTAAAGGCAGGAGTTTAAAGTGAATTAGGTAAATTGCATTAAACCTCTTGTTTCACAAGTAAAGTGGCCTTAATATGACTTAGCCTTGGAAGAGAAGTAAACCAAATCAAATCAGAGACACTTTAATTCTGACAGTTCCCACAAAGGGCTTTAATTAATGCAGTTTAACTAATCCACTTAGAAATTCAGATCAACTTTTCTGAGCAGAGTCGTGTAAACAAGCTCTTACAACTGCTCTGCCTGAAATGATTTATCTTGGTTGGGTAATTTTCCCTCAGAAAGTAAATCCATGCAAGACTGACTCTGGTGCAAGTCCCACTACAGGGGCTTGCACTTGGGTAACTCCATCAACTGGAAAAGTTGGATGAATACAATTCCAGGGTAGCTTAGCTCCTTGTAATGCCTACAAGGTCCAAGCTACTGTGCTTCCATACCATTACACACACACATAAATGAGGCTGCCTCATCAGTTTAGGAAGGAGGAGATGACAGCACACAGCCCCACATCCCCTGCTTGGTTATCACAGGGGTTGGCTGCATTGGTATAATTTGCATTGTGCTCCAACAAGTCCTTACACTGCAGCCAGGCAGGCTGCAACCCAGCTGGGATTACTTTTTGGTGCTTTGAGCCCTACATTAGCACAAAACTAATTTCCTTTCATGGGCTTTAGAATGGTAGAAATTAGGGCATGTAGTGATTTGGACTTCTTTTTTTTTTTTTTTTTTTTTTTTGCACCCCTTTTTTTTGGCCCGG